>OX336389.2:288467017-288611389 GCA_946902985.2 Meconema thalassinum | reverse complement strand
AACTGCCGTAGCAAAACATTACTGCCTAAAATTAGGACTTCTCAAAAATCAACACAAGTAAGTTAACACGTGACCAACAAAAGAAATACACATATGACCCGCCTGTCATTTTTACTAGTAAAATACAACTACACCACACGGGTGTCACACAGACTAACATGAACTGAGTCATAGAAAAATCACTAGGCTCACAGCCAACATTTACATCATTAACACTATTCCATCCATACGACATGCAATAATTCGTAACAAACGTGGCAAACTCCCCAATTAATTATGGTCCAAAAAACCATCACAAAAGAACAGGTTTGCTAATGATAGCTTAAAGGGGGCCAGTCGGTCAACAGGACTGCCTAACAAAAATAAGTCACCAAGGCTAGACGGGCGCTAAGTGGAAATCTGCACATCTGTCAACCCACGTGTCAATAACCTCGACCTCTCAAGGCACGGGATCGAGTCTCGAAGAAGCGTGCCCCAAAGCACAATATATACGTGTGTGTGTGTCAGAACAAAATATATACCTCAGCATTTCCCCTAGGAAATCCAAGAATCAGCATTGGACAAGGTACAGTAGCCTCCTCGGAGCGCCCTGCCTTTCCATCAAAATACAGCAACAACAATATGAGGGCGGTAGCACCATCTACCCCTCTTCGCGAAGAATCAGAACACACACTTGACACAAGAACACACACAGAATCACATGTATGGGTTTGACAGAAACCTGAAATAAATGACAAATATTTTTCCACCAGTTCGCGCTTCCGTTCTAGGCTGTGACTAACGAACCTGAAAAGGACTCAAAAGAAATATAAAAAATTAGAACTAAGGTGTTCTACAATTACATCTTAATTTGTTGCGCTCGGCAACCCTAATATGAGTAATAACCTGTTCAGCAAACATCCTACATAATTACCCTCCCTTTCCTATCGAAAATATGAACTTGAATAAAGCACCACTTATCGAATGTAACGAGTTTCGCATCCGCATGGATAAAATCAAATACACGCGCCGTGTACACTAAATATGACTCCAAAGAAAAAATATACAACAAACAACTTTGGCCACGCGCCAACGTACATTTAAAAACAACAGTGTCGGTGCACAACAACAAAAAAAATCTACACAAAAAAAAGAATAAATGAACTATTGACAAAGTTCCCCCGCCTTATCTAATTACATATTGAGTAAATCAATTTTTGTACATCACCGTATCAGCTTGCAGAACATATAACTTCCATCCCGGCTCATTTCCCTACGGGAAATTAGCCCTCCATAGTCGACGTCGTAGAAGCAATGCACATCAATCCGTCTCCTGACCAAACGTCGGACATCTTGGCGTAGTCTCTTGGACAGAAATGTTCAATGTTAATAACAATTGCCTGGCTATAATCGTTGTGAGTTACTACTTTCACCCACGTTATGTGCTATGCGATTAATGATCGAAGACTTTCCCTAGCTTAGCATTCGCTTACACACGCACAATTATCACTTGAAAAATACAATACAAGATTTACATAAATTATACACTTTAAACACATCGTCACTGGCTTGAAAAAAACAAGTCTTAAACATGACTGTCTCGCAGTCCTTATCTCGCTAGATATCTCTACTGCTCTAACGTGTACCTTGCTCGCTTTGAGCACTAATTGGAATGTTAGTAATGTCTTGCCCATTAAGAGCTGAAAATCGTGACGCAGACTGGCGTGAACCTTGCTCACCAGAGCTCAATAAAGTTGTCACTAGTATGATTATTAAGAGCGGTAAATCGCGACGCAGACTGGCGTGGCCATTGCTCACCCGAGCTCAAAACAGTTGTCACGAAACAGCTTTTCCTCGATCAATTTATTGGAAACTGACAGAATGAGGTGGAGTGGGGAGAATTAAGAAAAATATTCTAGAGTTTTTATCTCACAAACTTGGGACTAGTTTCAATCTTCATCATTTTATTCAAACTTCTCAGCGCGCTTATGCGGAATTATTTCGGATCGGCGGTTCTTTAGATAAGCGTTTCCGCGCCTTTTTTTTTTACAGGGTACGCCACCCATCGCGTGGTTTTGGCGTGATCTCATCTGATTGGGTAATTCAATCCTAGGTCGGTTGAAACTCACTCGTGACCATCCCCTAATGACTCCAATTTTGGTGCGCGTTGTTACACAATTTGTCCTTGCTCGGCTTAACCGGTTGTCTTCAAGAATAACTACCAAGCCTGCTTCTGTGGTAATCATTGCAACACACTAACTGGCCTTCCCCTTTGTCAATTTCCACATGTACTGCCTGGGCATCAGTAATAATAATAATAAATCATGAATACTTATTCATCGCAGATTAATAAGGGTTCATTTATCCTCAGCAAGGTTTTGAATTTCGAAGCAAGTGATTGATTTGGATTTTAAAAACAATATCCACAGTAGTAAAGATAACATTTCTTAAGTACCTCACTCGTCTGCTTGAGTGTACATTCCACTGACCCAATTAGTGTGCGCACTCCATGCCGGAATGTCATTCAGACGTCTCGTCAGACGTCCCCTCCTTCTCACATGATTACCACTCCTGCCGGATCAGCTGTCTTGTTTACAAACAAAGCACGCTCTCCCCAGGCGCTACACGGTCACGTACATTTGAGTGTTGGCTCTCAAATAAAATTCTGCAATAATGATTCTGCACTCATAGTCCTGATTATTCGTCAAATGGTTCTCTTCTGTAATACGGCTTGAGATTAGCGCTATTGAAGACAGATTTAGTGCCAGTGCTCAATTCTTCAAGTCTGTAGGCATTGTTACCCAAATTCTTAATGATGCGGAACGGGCCATTAAATTCTGGACAGAACTTTGCAAATACTTTGTTTTAAGGATCAGATATCGGTGGTCTTCGAACAAGCACTAGTTCCTGTTCCTGTAATTCACGGTGAAATTTCTTTCCTCTGTACCTCCTCCGTCTTCGGTCCGCTTGGTTCCTCATGTGCTCTCTTGTTCGCTGAATTCGCAACTCATGTGCTAATAATGGATCCCTTGGGCATGGAATAATCTTGTCCCAAGATCTCTCAGGCAACCTGTTGTGGTGTACAACTAGTGGGACTTGACCCGTCGACTCGTGCTTAGTAGTGTTCATGCACATCTCAATATCTCCTACTTTGTCAACCCACTTAGTATGATCGTTAGGAATCATTACTCTGTAATACTTGGCAACACAGCGAATCGTTCTCTCGCTCGGATTCCCACAAGGATGGCGAATGCTCGACAAAACATGTTTTATCCCTAGGCTCTCTAGACCTTGCCTAAAAACATTGCTCGTAAAATAAGTACCATGGTCCGATAAAATGAATTCCGGCTTCCCAAGCATCGGAATGACTTTGTTCTGAATTCTGCTGAGGACTTGCTTTGATATCGTCTTCTGGATTGGACATAATACTACCATCTTGGAAAACACATCAACACACACAAGAAGGTGTCGGCATCCTCGTTTTCCCTTAACCAGAGGGCCAAAACAGTTGATAGTGGCCAGCTCGCATGGTTTTTGAGGTAATAATGGTTTCGGAGGTTGTTTCAAAATGAAGTTGTTTGGTTTAGTGCGCTGATACGCGTCAGAAGTTCTTATTACTTCCACAGTGGTATATCGCATCTTAGGCCAAGTAAAAGTTTCCCCTATTGTCGCTTCTGTTTTGTCCGTGCCGATATGTGCTAGGCTCTCGTGGACATGCCACGTCAATCCTCTCTGTATGATGCTGGAACTAGAATTCGCAGTTTGGTATGATCCTCATCCACGTACTTATGCAAAAGGTTATTCAAGTAGTGAAATTTCGCTTCCTTGGCACGGGCTTCTCGATATTCAGGTGAATCTGGTTGTAGTTCCTTCCTGTAAAACTTGATCATCATCATCATCCATGGGTCCTCTTCTTGTTCCTTCTGAATTTCCTTTAGTTTGTCCAAAAACTCACGAGCCTTAGGTGTTAGTGCTATATGGTGAACTTCCGCTGCTATCTCGTTCTCATCTTCAGGATTTCTGCTTAAAGCATCTGGTATGATGTTCATCCTTCCAGGGCAATGCTCTATTGTAATGTCGAACTGCTGTATGTAAATGGACCAACGCGTAACTCTCTCACTTGCCATCATCGTCTTGAATAGGAATGTCAGTGCATGGTGGTCAGTTCTGACAACAATGGAATAACCGAAAATCATCTTACGCCATTGTTGAAGTGAATACAAAATCGCCAGCAACTCAAGCTCTGTCACAGTGTAGTTCCTCTCGTGCTTCCTCAATTTACAACTCGTAAATGCCAAATATGATCTTTTCTTGGGTTCATCAGCGTCCTCTGGGTACAGCATGGCACCGATCCCAATCAATGAAGCGTCTGCTTGAATTATAAATTTCTTCTCGAAGTCTGGATACCCTAGCTTCACACAATTCTCCAATAAGTCTTTCGTAGCTCTAAAAGACCTGTCACACTCCTCATTCCACGACCATCGATTTGATTTCTTTAGCAGCTCTTGCATAGGTGCTACTGTTTCTGTTTATCCAGGACAATTCTCCTTAAAGAAACCTGTCACTCCCAAAAACGCTCTCACATGTTTCACTTTAGTTGGTGTGGGGAATTTCTTGATTGCGTCAATTTTTGCCGGATTAGGTCTCACGCCTTCAACATCAATTATGTGACCCAAATACAGAATCTCGCTCTGGCAAAAGTGAGATTTCTTTAAATTAATTTTGAAATTCATGGTTCTCAAGTTTTCCAGAAGTTTGTTTAGGTTTACCAAGTGTTCCTCCATTGTTTCTGATGCAATAAGTATGTCGTCAACATATCTCGTAGTGAAGCTCTTGACCTCCTCAGTCAGATTCCTGTCTAGTGCTCTTATCAATGCACATCCAGCTGTTTTTACTCCAAAGGGCATGCGAGACCAGATATAACTTTGGTTATCAAATAAAAACCCCGTCAATAGTTGGGATTTTTCCTCAAGTTCAAGATGGTGGAAACTATTTGTTAAGTCGACGCTAGAATAAATCTTCTTCCCACGGAAGCCCTTCAATACATCCTTGGTGCTTGGTCATGCTCAATTAGCAGTTTACTGTTCAAAACTCGTGCGTCTAGGCATAATCTAATTGATCCATTTGGCTTGGCCACAGCCAATATTGCGTTTAAGTACGGGGTTGCTGCTTTTCTTATCATGCCGGAATCTAATAAATTACTAATGATGTCCTTTTAGCAGCAAAATGTTTCTCTGGGATCGGGTACAATTTACTCTTAAATGGGGTCCAGTCGGTAACTTGCATGGCATACTGGAAATTTAAAACTTTTCCAGAGATGGGGTCGAAAGCTCCTTTATGATGTCTCAAAATTTCATCCAATTTTCTTCTATCAGGTTCCCCTACTATTGCCTCCTTAAGCCGCTCCTGAAGTAAAATTTGAAATTTGGATCCGCTAATTTCTTCTTCCGCCAAATGTACCCAAAGTTCCTGCGAAATATCTCGGCTGTCAATTTCAACCACTGCTGTCTGGCTTACTCGTTCCTCCGTCAAGTTCTTATCTCCGATCGCCTCATTAGTGCATTCTTCAATAACCCAAGTATTCGCCCCTCAACTTGTTTGAAACTCACAGTATTATTATGTAAGTCAATTATACCATGAAAATAACGGATAAAGTTGGCTCCCAAAATGACGTTATAATTCATCTTCGGTATCACGATGAATGTTTGCGAAAATGTGTGGTTTAATATTGAAACGGTTTTGCTTGTCCCTAACTGTTGGGTGATAAATGTAACTGTTTACCTTTGCCTAAGCTATGTTGTTTTAATGGGCGCCAAGACCTCAACGCAATGTTGAAATCTAAATTTGTATTTGACAACGTCTAGCTCTGGTAGAACATCTTCAAGAATCTATTCACTCTGATCGTGGTATGATTTGATCATTAACCCAACAAACAATTGTATCAGGAGAAGGAATTGGTCTATATCTAATGCTACCTACTGAAAGCAAAGATTGCATTGTAAAAGAAATGAATTTATTATATAAAGCAAGTATTGCAAAATTAATAATAATAATAAGTTTAAAATTTAAATTGGAGCGTTGCGATTTTAATATTACCGATAGAGAATTATGTGAAAATGGAGTCTGATAAATTATTGATTTTACTCTTATTCCCAAGCTATGAAGTTACTGAAATATTGAATTTAAAACAAAGAGAAATGAGAGATTGAGTAGTTCTGCGTCATTCGCGCTTACCACTGGAAATTGCCGAAGAATTTCCCTCGTACTGGATGATGCTGTGAACTTCCCACAGTCTCCTGGACGTCGTCATCTTCGTCGATATCTGATGATATCTGGTAGATTAGATAACACTATGGTCCGTACATCGGAGCCATACACTCGTACAACCACACTGGTTAAGTTTTAAACAGATAGTCCTCCACTCCACGGAACATCGGAGCGACTCCCACGTGCAACCGTACTGGTCAAGTCTTACACCAATTGTCCTCGCCTCCACGGAACATCGGTGCCACTCCCATGCGCAACCATACTCGTTAAGTTCTACACAGATAGTCCCCGCTCCACGGCGCGCAAACGATATATGCACCCGTCGGCTCCCCACCTCGGTACCGACTTCCAGCTTACGTGGTCTCCACTGATTGGCTGCTCCCCACGCGCTACATCCCCACCTCAGGCTCAATACACACGGCGCGCGGATGATGAAGTCGATTGCCGTTCCAACTATCCACGTTTTCTTGACGTTGCGACCCAGACTTGCGTCAGACTTCTTGACAAGCATAAGCCTGTATCTGAATTCCCAGTGAGTCATGTCTCTCAATATACCCTAACTGACGAAACTCCGTAAAATTCCGTAATCACATAATTTTCTATGATATTGTCGTTCGTAATAATTTGCTTGATAGTGTTTTCTAAGACATAGAAAACCTATCTGTATGCTTATAATTTTTATAAAATGCTCCGAAAAATACCTTAATAATAATTATAATAAATTAATAATAATAATAATAAATTAACATGAAAAATTCTCTTGGCCAAACAATTTGCCGCGTAAATAAATATAGAATGGCTTCCTACTGACTTATGCCAGTGGCATAAAAGCCCCTCAAAAAACACGTTACATATTCGCCTCGGATCATCGGATGATTTACCGTGACGACGGTCCATTATCCAATTATCCCAGACACGTTAATAATCCCCATCCAAAATACATATTACATAAATGAAATCACCCTAAATTACAGATATATACACTCATAATTTTTCTTCACACACTTTGCGACAAAGTTTGTTGTCACTATGGATTGCACTTTGCAACCAGCCCAATGTTTTACATATAGAATAGTGTTCCACGGATATTTCCGCCTCTCAAATTTCTCTATGTTGGAAAAATTGACATAATTACTGTGTGAGCCCTATGTATATGAGATGTCACATCACACGCATCAAGGTGTTCTGATATATGTATATCTCCCTAGAACTTCCTAATTTCACTGGAGGTTCCTTCCTTATTGTGAAATTTAATCCCACTTATCACTGAGCACTCGATCACACGATTGTGGCAGCGCCTCGTGACCATAATACTTAATCTCTCTTTATAACAGACGAAATTAATATTGACTTCTGAAAAGAAAAAAAAAAACAGTAAATGCGCATTACATATAACACCAAATATTTCTGTGCCGTAATCGCCCTGTTTTGTTAAGTTCCCGTAGACCATATTCTACTTAATACTAGTTCTCAACACAGACCAGTTCTCCTCACACAAATGAAACCATTGTACAAATTACCTTAAATTACTCACTTACAAATCTTACATGGCGAGGCCGTAAACAGAAATCGCGTGTGCTGTTATGTATGAGTTTCATGAAGGACTGTCTCGCCTTCTGATGGCCCATCTTTTGCCTCGTGGACGCCTTAAGCAAAAATACCCTGTCCAAGCGCTCACCCATCTCTTGGAGGCAAATGGGAATTCACCAGCGCTACCAAATTCTGGCCTTGGTGTATCGAGACATTTTAGTGCTCAAGAGCATCCGACAATCCAGTCATATTTCCCTGTACCTTAAAAACTCTCATTTACTTACATACTACCCCCCTGTGTGACTTCTGATACGCCTGCCTGGAAGACCAACTCCTCCCACGCACCAAATACCACACTTACTCATTTGATAGGCTGGCTCGCCAGCTAAACCTACTCACTTTATGACACATACTTTCGGAGACTATGTATATTATACGTCCTGTATAATCTGTTTCCCTCCACTATTCTCCAGCACATATGCTGTTTTGCCAATACGTTTGGAAACTATAAATGGGCCTCGTAGAGATAAAAGAACTTGGACATGGCTTTCTCTAGCTTATTTGACTGTTTCAGCACTCTAAGTAAGACTCTGTCTCCCGGCTCGAATAGGTCAAATTTAGTTTCTTTTTGTTGGCGAATTCTCTTTTGTGCTGACTTAGATAAATTCTGTTTCGCCAACTGGACAATGTAATCCATCCCCGGTTGCTTACCCTCATTTAATCCCAACACCCTCGCTAGTTCATTTTGTGGTCTCTTTCCGAAGTGAACTTGGCGTCAATTTCGTGCTCTCATGCTGGACAGAATTCAGCCAAGTCTCGACCTTGGGAAGATGTCCAACCCAGGCCGTATGCTTGTCATGCACTAGAGTCCGAAAAAGACGAGCCACTTCCCTTAATGGACGCTCTGCAGAATTACCCTGAGGGTACCTTACATAGAAATGAACGTGTGTTATACCAGCTTCCTGCATAGTGGTTCTCCATTTCTTTGCAGTAAACTGTGGTCCACTGTCAGATAATATCCTGAGAGGAAGGCCAAACTCAGGTACATACTTATTAATGATCAGACGGCTACACGCTAGTCCCGTGGCTTTCCTTAGCGGATATAGCTTGACATACTTACTAAAAGCGTCAATAACTATAAAAATGTACTCGTAACCGTACTGTCCTTTAACGATCGGGCCAAATAAATCCACACACAGTAGTTCGCCGGGACTACTAGTGAGAACTGCAGATCTCTCCCCCACTAAATATTTAACTGGATATTTACTCCTATGACAGGTGTCACACTTAGCTAAAATCCTCCTAACATCCCTTCCCATTTTACTCCAAATGAAGTCACGACCAATTTCATAGAAGATCTTTTCAGCACCAAAGTGTCCTAGTTCCCTATGAATGAACCAAATTAGCTCCTCCCGCAAAGTGGCAGGAACACATATTGCCCACCGATTATTCCTACATTTCCTTGCAAGAAGCCCATCCTGCATCTTGTACGTGAACCGTCCTACTTTCACATACTCTTCTTCACCTATTTCCAACCTAGCCAGTGGCTCCCTTAACTTAACATCCTCACGTTGCTCCACTAGCATATTTCTCAGTGTCTGTAACGATGCCCTGTTGCTACTGTCCACACATGCACATATTAAAATACCGTCCTCTGCTTTAACCACAGGATAATCCCTACACAAATTACTGTCCCTCGATAGCATGTCTGCAAGAATGTTATCTTTACCTTTAATATATTTTACTGTGAATTCGTATTCCTGCAGAGCAAGAATCCACCTACTAACTCTGTTAGAACTGAGTTTACAAGTCCTCATATACAGTAATGCATGGTGATCTGTATGGATCTCAAATTTCCCCCCTACTAAATACATTCTAAATTTCCCTAAACTGAAAACAATACCTAAAAGCTCTAACTCAGTAATTGTGTATCTTTTCTCTGCTGCTGTCAGTCCTCGCGAGGCTAAAGATACAATGCACAGATTACCCTCATCATCTTTCTGACATAATACTCCAGCAGTGCCTATATGTGAAGCATCTGTCATAACCACATATTCCTTACCTTTTAACGGATATTTCAGCACTACAGCTTTCTCAAAACCTTCCTTCAGCGCTCTAAAAGCCTGATCATGCTTGGACTCCCATCTCCACAGAGTCCCACTTTTAAGCAATTCCCTGAATGGTTCTACCAACCCTGAGTATTTAAGAACGAACCTCCTGAAAAAGTTGCAAATTCCCAGGTATGTTTTTAACTGTTTAACATTCTGTGGAACCTCTGCGTTAAGTATCTTATTAACCCTACTTTCTTCTGGTGTCACACCTCTACTCGACACTCTATGACCTAAAAATGTCACTTCTGACTCACAGAATGACGACTTAGATAGCTTCAAAGTGAACCCTGCCTGATCTAACTTCTGAAAAACTATATCTAAATGACGTAGATGCTCCTCAAAACTGCGTGAACTAATTACCATATCATCTATGTAAATGGTTACAAACTCTCCTGTGTCATCCCCTAATGCGATATTTAAAGCCCTAATTAAAGCTGCTGAACTACTCTTTAACCCATAAGGTGTTCTACAAAATTGATAAAGGTTATATTTATGACTAAGAGCTGTAAATGGTCTATCCTCGTACATAAGTGGCACTTGCCAAAAACTGGAACTCAAATCTACACAAGTGAAATACTTCTTCCCCTCAAATGTTTGCTTTAATTCCTCTATTGACATAGATTTCAGCTGATCTGAACTATTTGTACTGTTAACCAAACGAGCGTCGAAACAAATACGAACTGTGCCGTCGGTCTTGGGTACCGTGATCAAAGAATTAACATACGGAATGTTAGAGTGCTCAATAATCCCATCTTCAAGCATCTGGTTAATTTGTGCCTCAACTGCACTCTGATAAGCGAAAGGTACAGGATATCTATGTCCTGTGAATACTGACCTATCAATAACGTTCAATGAATGTGTATAGCAATTGGCCATACCAATGCGATCCTCAAAAACTCTCCTATTACACAATAACACATCATAGAGACGAACACATTGTTCCACCTCTATATTTCCCTGAAATGCAGCATCACGTAACGAGTCCTCCAGACTACCGTTCGTAATCACACTGCCCACAAAACATGGAGAACCCCACTCTACGATCTGGCGATATCTCATTTAAAGTACAAATTACACCTACAATACTACTTCTCTGAATATGGTCATTGAACGCTACTTCTACTTCAGAATCACCCCATTTAAATTTCAAACTCCCTACATCATAACATAAGTTACCAGACACTCTACTTAGCCACTCTGAACCCAAGATAACACTGAATACTAAATTTGGAATAACAAGACAAATCTGCTTTTCTATATGATTATTAATTTTAATGTCTGCCAAAACTTGCTTAGAAATTACTTTAGACCTCGTCCCAACAGCTGTGATAACAAAAGTGCTTTTAATTGGCAACTCCTCAAAATCTACTCCAGTTCCTTTCATTTTATCATAAAATGCACTACTTATGCAACTCTTCATACAACCACTATCAATTAAAACATCTGTGTACGCCTCGGACACGTTAAATTTAACTATGGGGCTCTTACTAATCACTTCCTGAAAAATACCTTCATCATTTAGTTCATGTAATAATTCATTTCTTACATTTAGGGTCATAGGGTTCCTGTATATTTGTATGGACAGGGCATGCTACAGACTGAGATTCTGACCGTACTTCGTAGCCTGGTTCGCGTCGTACTTCGCAGCCTGGTTCGTGTTTAAAGAACCGCTACAGCTGGCCGTAGTACTACTAACTACTGCACTGGTCTGGTTGTTCTGGGCTGTGTTGTCATTGTTTGGCTGTATATTACTACCACTAGGCTGTCCTCTTCTTTGACCCCTATTCTGGTTGTAATTTTTGTCATTATAATTTCTCCCTTGATTTCCCCTGAAATCATTATTTCTCCCTTGATTTCCCCTGAAATCATTGTTCCTCCCTTGATTTCCCCTGAAGTTCCTCCCTTGATACTGATTACCATAGCCATTTCCTCTGTTCTGATTTAGCTGATTATTATTATTTCTATTTTGAGCGTTGGCCCCTTCGCCACCGTTCCCTTGAACTTCCTGATGCCTGGCTTCATTAGGCCTATTATTATTATTACCCTGGTTCCCATAAGTCCAAGTCTCCCATAAGTCCAACCCCTCGTCCACGTCGTGGGAGACGGGCAACGGCACAAAGTAGGGGATTGCCTGTAGGGGCGAAGTACAGTGGGGACTTCGTGTGCCCCGGGACCGTTACGGTAGCTGTGAAGGTCCTACAGGAACCCTGAAAAGTGACGGCTAATGGGGCTCTGGTGAAGCTACGATAGGCCCAGCAAGCCAGTAGTGGATAAAACCAAATGCTTTCAAAAATGGAACGAGCCTCGGACAGGTTGGATTTAATAGACGACGACACGGCTGTACACACGGACTAAGATTTGGAACTTTAAACCTAAGAACGCTGACGGGGAAGGTGGAGGAGATAGTGGATATGATGGAAAGAAGGAAGTTGGATTTATTGGGATTGGCAGAAACAAAGTGGAAAGGGGAAGGAAGGAGAGTACTGAGAAAAGGCTATAGACTGTACTGGAGTGGGAACGAAGAGGGAAAGAGGAATGGAGTGGGAGTAGTAGTACGAGATGGTTTAAAAGAAGAAGTGAGGAGAATAAGTGATAGGATGATGAAAGTGAAAGTAGCACTGAGGGGAGAGACCGTAGAAATAGTGCAAGTGTATGCTCCACAAGTAGGCTGCGCTTCTGAAGAGAAGGAGGAGTTTGAAGAGGAATTGCAGAAGCAGCTGGTAGGAAGAAATATGATTGTTATGGGGGACCTCAATGCCCATGTAGGAAGAGAAAGACAAGGTTATGAGAGTGTTCTAGGACCAGAGGGTTGGGGTGGAAGAAATGAGGAAGGAAAGAGACTGTTGGACTTCTGCCAGAGGAACAGCCTGCTAGTTGGGAACTCCTGGTTTAAGAAAAGAGAGAGCCACACAATCACATGGTACAGTGATGACTTGAAAGGAAGGAATTCCAACAGATGAAGAAAGAGGGGTGGAAGAGGAATGGGCTAGATTTAAGAAGACACTAGTGGGTGCAGCAGAAGCAGTATGTGGGAGGACAAGTAGTAAGAAGAGGTGGAAGGAAACACCATGGTGGAATGAGAAGACAAAAGATATTGTAAGGGAAAAGAATAGAGCCTTTAGGAGGTGGTATCAAAATAGGACGGTAGAGACAAGGGAAGAGTACCAGGAAAGAAAGAAGGAGGCGAAGAGAGTGGTGGCTGAGGAGAGAAGGAAGTGGATGGAAGAGTGGACAAAGATGATGGAGGAGGATAGTGAAAGTACAAAAAAGGTCCTGTATGGGATGGTAAAAAATAAGAGGCGGAAGGATCCTACGGATTGTTAGAATGGTGAACAAAAGGGGACAAGAGATAGAAAATAGGGAAGAACTGAAGAAAATGTGGAAAGAATATTTTGAAGAACTTCTGAACCCAAATGGAAAAGATGGTGAGGAGGAAGAAATCGGGGAAGAGGAAGATGAACTGCAAACAGAAAAGGACTTAACATGGAAAGAAGTGGAAGATGCAGTGAACAAGATGAAAGGTGGGAAGGCACCGGGTGTGGATGAGTTGAGTGTGGAGATGGTGAGAGCAGCAGGAGAGGTGGGGATACAGTGGCTGTACCGAGTGATGAGGACAGCATGGAAGGAAAGGAAGACCCCAGAGGACTGGAAAAAAGGAATCATTGTCCCGATCTTCAAGAAAGGTAGTAGAACAGATTGCAGAAACTATCGGGGAATAACACTGATGAGTCATTGTGCAAAGATCTTCGAGAAAGTTTTGGAAAAGAGAATTAGGACAAGGATAGAAGGAGGGATGAGGGAAGAACAACATGGCTTCAGAGCAGGAAGGTCCACAGTGGATTTGATTTTTGCTGTAAGGCAGTTACAAGAACAGCACTATGAGTATGGAACAGATCTACTGATGGCCTTCCTGGACATTGAGAAAGCATATGACAGTGTATGCAGAAACAAAGTATGGAAGTCCCTGGAGGATAGAGGAGTAGAGAAATGGACTATAAAGAGGATAAAGGAGATGTACAAGGGAAGCGTGAGCTGTGTGAAAGTGGGAGGAGAGAGATCTGACTGGTTGGAACAAAGAAACGGCCTGAAACAAGGAAGTGCACTGTCACCGTTACTTTTCATTGTGGTGATGGATGACATAATGACCAGAGTGGCACAAGTAATTGGGGACGGAAAGATGAAAGCAATGGTGTTTGCAGATGATTTGATGATTTGGGGAAACAAGGAGGAGGAGGTACAGGAACAGTTGGACGTGTGGGAAGGAATAATACAAGGATATGGGATGAAATTTAGCATAAATAAGAGTGAGATGGTGATCACAACAAGGAAGAAGGAAAGAACCACAACGGGAATAACAATTGGTGGGGAACAGCTGAAGAAAGTGGAGAGTTTCAAGTATCTGGGAAGCCTGATACAAGATAATGGAAGAAACGATAGAGAAATAAATGAGCGGGGGAGGCAGGCAGAAGCATTTCGGAGGAGTGTGAGAAGCATGTTATGGAGCAAGGATGTCCCTCAGAACAGCAAAAAGATCATATATCGGACGTACTATGTCCCTATCCTGACGTATGCCTCGGAGACCTGGGTTATGAAAGGAAGGGAGAAGAGCAAAATACAGGCCAGTGAGATGAGGTTCTTGAGAAGCAGTATTGGAGCTACAAAGATGGACAGAATAAGAAATGAGAGGACCAGAGAATTAATGAAGGAGGAACCATTACAGGATGGTATAGAGAAATCTAGACTTAGATGGTATGGACATGTAAAACGAATGGAGGAGAAGAGGATACCCAGGAGAGTACATGAGACGAAGTGGGAAGGAAAGAGACCGAGGGGAAGACCGAGAGACAGGTGGCTGAAGGGGGTGGAAGAAAGCGTGAAGAAGAGAGGAGAAGACTGGACAAGGGTGGAGGCTGAGAGATGGTGGGAAGACAGAAGACGTTGGAGAGGCTTGTGTTCCAAACAGACCCGGCCAGTGGCTGGAAACTGTGCAAGATGATGATGATGACCCTGGTTCCTATTGAAATTGTCCTCATAACCCCCTCTCCCTAGTGCATCAAATGTGCTTAACAAATTTTCTGCTTGTGATATTGTCTTTACATTCTGGATACAAGCAGCCTCCTTGATCCTATAGGGCAAGTGCCTAAGTAGCAACCTCACCACATCACTTTCCTCCTTCAAGCCATCCAGATATTTACACACTAATACCTGCCCTAAAAAGTATTCGGTCATGGTGGAGCTTCCTTTAGGGTTATATTTACCACACACTACTCCCTCACGATGCTGCGACTGAATAACCTCATTCCAGTACTTTTCACAGAATTTCATTTTAAAATCATTAATATCAGTAAACTTGTCTCTGTAGACAGCAAACCAATTCCTCGTTTCCCCCACAAACACTTGTTCTAAAATTTCAACTACCTGGCACCACTCAATACTACCATTTTCCAACCTCTCCCCGAATTTATTTTCTATAGTGTTCATGAACTCCATTGGGCACCCCTGTCGATTGCAGAACTTACCCAGTTCTACCTCCCAGTGTGTGCTATTCACAAAAACTGGCCTATTCTGACTATTTTCTTGCCTGATCCTAGCTTTTAATTTTAATTCTAATTCTGCGATTTTCTCCTCAGCCTTCCTCTCAATACTGTTTACTGTTAATTTAATGTTTCCTTCTGATTCTTCTACTTTATCATATAGCTTTGCTTGTTTCTCCTCAATCTTGCTAATGCTCTCTCTATTACTTTCTCTTAAATCATTTACTTCTGCAACTATTTGCGAGTGGACTTTCTCAATTCTACCCCCCAGCTGTTCCTTAACCTCTTTAGTTGCTACCTGAATTTTGTCAATTTCTTCCCCCAATTGTTTTTTGACCTGCTGTGTTTCCAGTTGCACTAGTTCTTTTAAATTTTCAGCCTGTGTACTGATTCTAATTTCTAACTCCTCCTGTACTTTTCCTAATTTTCTGTCTACATCTGCAATAATCTCTTTAGCCTTCTCTTCCATCACCCCTCTGATTTCTCCTCGAATCTGCTCTAATTTCTTATCTAGTTTTAGATTGTTCTCTTCAAATTTCTCATTTAATTTATTGCTCATTTGTTTACTGTTTTGTTCTAATTTAGCATTTAAAGTTTCAGTACTCTCTATTTTCCCTACTATTTTGTTCTAATCTGGCGTTTAAGGCATCTGTACTTTCTTTATTTTCCCTACTGATTTGTTCTAATTTTGCATTATTCTGTTCTAATTTTGCATTATTCTGTTCTAATTTTGCATTTAAAGCTTCTGTACTTTCTTTATTTTCCCTACTGTTTTGTTCTAATTTTGCATTTAAGGCATCACTACTAACTTTGTTCTGATACATAAACTCGAGAAGTAAAGTTTTTAATTCTGGTCGGCCGCCTACACTCCCTGTTTCAGTATCGGGATTTACCTCCGCTACCCCGGTACTACCATCACTCGACATACTGCTCGTATCTTCACTCTCCAGTTGATGACCACTACGTAACCTCATCTGTTTTTCTTTCTCATCCCCCATAATGATATACACTGATAAAGGCTAATAACCCCCAAAATACAGGCACAGAAATATATACCCTTCTCCTTCCATAAATGTTATTAGGTTTTCAGCCCCAAGTTGTCGGCGACAAGTGAAACGGTTTGGCCCTTACGTTGAGCGACAAGTGTAACTGTTTACCTTTGCCTAAGCTATGTTGTTTTGATGGGCGCCAAGACCTCAACGCAATGTTGAAATCTAAATTTGTATTTAACAACGTCTAGCTCTGGTAGAACACCTTCAAGAATCTGTTCACTCAGATCGTGGTATGATTTGATCATTAACCCAACAAACAATTGTATCAGGAGAAGGAATTGGTCTATATCTAATGCTACCTACTGAAAGCAAAGATTGCATTGTAAAAGAAATGAATTTATTATATAAAACAAGTATTGCAAAATTAATAATTATAATAAGTTTAAAATTTAAATTGGAGCGTTGCGATTTTAATATTACCGATAGAGAATTACGTGAAAACCGGGTCTGATAAATTATTGATTTTACTCTTATCCCAAGCTATGAAGTTACTGAAATATTGAATTTAAAACAAAGAGAAACGAGAGATTGAGTAGTTCTGCGTCATTCGCGCTTACCACTGGAAATTGCCGAAGAATTTCCCTCGTACTGGATGATGCTGTGAACTTCCCACAGTCTCCTGGACGTCGTCATCTTCGTCGATATCTGATGATATCTGGTAGATTAGATAACACTATGGTCCGTACATCGGAGCCATACACTCGTACAACCACACTGGTTAAGTTTTAAACAGATAGTCCTCCACTCCACGGAACATCGGAGCGACTCCCACGTGCAACCGTACTGGTCAAGTCTTACACCAATTGTCCTCGCCTCCACGGAACATCGGTCCCACTCGCACGCGCAACCATACTCGTTAAGTTCTACACAGATAGTCCCCGCTCCACGGCGCGCAAACGATATATGCACCCGTCGGCTCCCCACCTCGGTACCGACTTCCAGCTTACGTGGTCTCCACTGATTGGCTGCTCCCCACGCGCTACATCCCCACCTCAGGCTCAATACACACGGCGCGCGGATGATGAAGTCGATTGCCGTTCCAACTATCCACGTTTTCTTGGCGTTGCGACCCAGACTTGCGTCATACTTCTTGACAAGCATAAGCCTGTATCTGAATTCCCAGTGAGTCATGTCTCTCAATATATCCTAACTGACGAAACTCCGTAAAATTCCGTAATCACATAATTTTCTATGATATTGTCGTTCGTAATAATTTGCTTGATAGTGTTTTCTAAGACATAGAAAACCTATCTGTATGCTTATAATTTTTATAAAATGCTCCGAAAAATACCTTAATAATAATTATAATAAATTAATAATAATAATAAATTAACATGAAAAATTCTCTTGGCCGAACAATTTGCCGCGTAAATAAATATAGAATGGCTTCCTACTGACTTATGCCAGTGGCATAAAAACCCCTCGAAAAACACGTTGCAATCAGTGGCGGCTGGTGTAGAAAATTAGTTGTGTGCTGTAAGCTTAACCATCCCTCCAAAAAAATATATATATACATAAACATATAGAAAAACTCACTTAGTGACGAAAAAGGAAGTCCATAAGTCGCTCCTTCTTGCTGCAGAACTTGTCAATCACCCTGGCATTGAACCCCTCCTTACTGGAGACCATCTTCTTCTCAATGGAGAGCATAGCGAGGGGACTTAGTCTTTCTTGTGCCATGGTGTTCCGCAGAAAGGTCTTGATCCTCTTCAGCGATGAGAAACACCTCTCAGGCTCTGAAGTAGTCATGGGTGTTGTTACTAATATTCTCAGAAGCTTGCTTGTTTGGCAGAACGTACCTTGCAGATTACTGGATATTATGAAATGCAGAAGAGGGACTGCCCCACCAATATTCCTAAAATCTGGCCTACAGTACAGAACCGACAGTTCTGTTCTGAGCCTTTTCTTTTCCAGCATGCTATAGGCCTGAACAGTTACACCTAGTTCTTTATCTGGAAACGTTTTGGAAAATAGTTCAAAGTTGGTGGAATCTAACAGTTTTGCTGCTTCCAGGTGATCCAAGGTTTGGAAGCGATCGCGGGCTTCTCGTGTTATTCTATCATATACTTCCTTGGAATCGGTACGCCGACATAATAACTTTCTGCGCTTGTTTGCTGAAGCACACGTTTCTTCAGAAGTACCGGTACTAGCAATGTTTTCCACCGATTCCCTGATGTTGTTGATCACTTGAATAAAGTGTGACACAGCGGATTTTATCTTCACGGCATCAGCTGTTCTTGACTGCAACTGATTGTACATAATATCCACATGTGGCATCAATTTATGAAAGAAATGTAGCCAAAATATGAATTTCTCGTCTTCTATGCTGCGATGAAGCCCGTTTGCCTGAAGGCAAGTTTTATAGGATGGGGTTTTCTCCAGCATTAATAAACACTCCCTTATGGATACCCTTTGCTCGTACACCACATTTACGGTGCGCGACCAGAAATTCCATGTAGACGCTGGTCCAGTTGGAATTCTTCGAGCTGCCACTACTTCTAAAGCAGACGTCCGTTGCGGCGACCTTGAGAAGAAAGCAGGGGACGCTGGCAGGTGAGCGAAGAACATCCTAGCCGACTGATTCTGCGAAGCTGCATGTTCCATTGTTAAATTCAGTTGGTGTGCATAGCAGTGGATGTAATGCGCGTTGGGATAGCAGGCTTTTAACTTTGCTTGCACTCCACCTTTACCACCACTCATTACTAATGCCCCGTCGTAGGTCTGCGCAATAACTTTTTGTGGTGTAGCGTTAAACATGTTGTCCATTACACTTAAAATACATGATGCAAGGGAATCCGCATTCTGACCTTCCGGTTTAAAGAAGCCCCAAAATCGTTCGTATGGAATACAATCTTTCTCAAACCGAAATACCTACACTAACTGTGTCTGCTCTGAAACATCGGTAGTTTCATCGGCCATCACACTAATAAAATATGCTTGCTGCATTTCTTCTGCTATCACTTCTCTGCAGGTTTCTAACAAGCAGTCCAACAGCTCGTTCAGGATGGTTTTTGAGGTACGTTTGAAAACTCAATTAGATTCAATGTGCTCCTTTACTGCACTGTCTATACTGGAAATTAAATCTACTAGGCCCAAGAAAACGCCAGGATTGTCTGAATTATCACTTTCGTCGTGCCCTCTTAAGGCTAATTCAAACGCACCACAAAACTTAATGCAGTCTATAATTCTGGATAGCACATACCTGTTCTTCTCCACTTGTTGATTGTGCTTTTCTTTTTCTTCATGATAAGCACGGCTTAATAGTGTTGCAATATTAACTGTTCCTAAAACACTTAAATTTAAAGAATTATTGATGTGTTTCTCGTTGTCATTATGCTTCCTCATTAAAGCGTTTAGATGCCCAAGATCTCTAACACCCACTGTTCCCCAAGAATCACTATTGCCAAAACAAAAACAAGGAAAACAGAAAAGGGCATTTCTAATCTCACACCCGCACACCCAATCGTTTTCATACACTTTTCTATTAAATTTTCTAGTGTATGCAGATTTGTTAGAAGTGGCTTTCCGAGCAATATCTAAGTCCGGGGTAGGTCTACCTAACTTCTTTACCGTAGTTTTTTCTTCAAGAGTTCTGGTTGAAAATGGGGTTTTCAAGAGGCTCTCCACTGAGCTTTCCATATTGCACAAACACGCAAACAAACTCAACACATATACTCATTCCTCATACAAAATTAAGTACTGCACACAATAACACCTGCAATTACAAAATATTCACGAACTCGGAAACACTTGGTCTGACCGCGCAAAAACAGTACTATTCAGTATTACCAAAAGCATTAAAATGAAACCAGCAACGCCGTAATGCAAAATCACATGTTATTTTGCTATAGTGAAATTTATGAATTAGGCATCACAATAATCATGTCCTTATTTTGACGACATAAACATTATAATTTTTATAGTACATCGATTCACAAAATGTGGCTATAGAATAAGTAGGTTGGGAGTATTGAAAAAGACCTGCTGGCGGGAACAGCTGATGGCTTCCTCTGCTTTTTTCACCCCATTTTCTTTGAGCGATTCCCTCTTCAATCATATTGCTGAGTCCAGATAGTGCCACTGGCCACGTTCACATTCGGTGTGACCAGTGCTGCCTCTCTATGGTCGAACAAAGAATCGCTGATGATTGGTCTTAGCTGTTGTCCCAACAGCACATCCAGAACACAAGGGAAAAGTTGGGCGCGCATGCGCAGAAGACAAAATTCACGCTTCCTGCCAATAAACTTGGAAATTCTCGCTGGGCTGTGATCTGCACAGCTAACGCCATGCACGGAGTGGAGCGCACGCCTAGATACCTCGAACCGTACATGTTCTGTGCCTCATAGTGAGGGGAGAAGAAATATTTCCTATTCCTTGCTTGACGTCTTTTTTAAAGGGTTGTATTTGTTGATAATAGGCCTACTATTAAAATAATTTATTTTCAAATAAAGCAATGTGCTGCAGCACTTCAGCACATAAGGAGCGGCCGCCCCTGGTTGCAATATCTCCAGGTCTAAATATGCTTGGTGCTTGCAAACTATGGTCTTGTCAGGAATGACCCCTCTGACTTTCATTAATGGTACAGGCATAATTGGAACGGTTTGTTTACTTCCGATTTCTTTCAACAATACTTCCGTGACTAAGCTCACCTGGCTACCTGTGTCAATTAGGCACCTCACTCTAATACCTCCAATACGTGCATAAATAATCGGTAATTGTCTGATGACATTTTCTCGGTCCTTCTCCACTTCCTCCAGGCAATCGTCCGGGAATGCTACCCACTCTTCTATGTTTGCAACAATCAACTCCTCCCGCTCCCTGGTGTCCTCCGTTCTCAGGCTATCTGGTTTTGGTTCATTCGTGTTTTTTTTTAAATCCTGGGACCCATTTGTTGAGTTCCGCCGGTTGTCATCGCGCCTCTCCTGCTGTCGTAATAAGCTTTCTGCCCCCGCTCCTTGGTGATTAACCGGGCTCTGCCTATTTGCCATCGCACGCCCCCACTTCTCTTTCTCCGTCTCTTCGGCATTTAACTCGTCCAAATACTTCTGTGATTCGACGTACCGCTCATTCCAATCATTGCGATAGTCTCCCTGATTACCTTGGCTATAGTTCCTCATATTGTTCCACCTGCCATCTCCGTTCCTTTGGTAAGGTCTACCCTGCCTTGGGTTTCCCCTCCAGTTGGTATACTCTCGCTGGTACGTCCACTGATTTTGCTGGTTCTGATTGTTATGATTATAATTATCTCGGCGATTCTGGAAGTTCCTATTATTTTGATTGAATTGGTTTCGGCCATCATACTCTTGCCGTCTTGGTGTAAACTGCGTTCCCGTAGATTGTGTTTTTGTTTGGTTACTCTGGTTGTGATTGGTTTGGTGTCCCTGAACCACTTCAGCTGTGTTTAACATTCCATGTTCCTTCTCCCTGTCTGTGGACTAACCATACTTGTCTCATCTAGATGGCGGAGTAACTCTTCAGCCTGAACTGCGGTCTTAATATTACCAGCCACTAACAACTGCTGAATATTCATTGGAAGCTGCTTACCAATGGTTAAAACCATGTTTTCCTCAGTAGGGGGGGGGGTCGTCAAAATCCCGGAATTTAACCAGCTGTTGGCTAAAGAATTCGGAAAATCTGGTGGGATGTGTGCTGTGATATTTCCTAGTGTATAAATCCATTCTCAACCCCTGCTGCAAAGAAGGACTCCAGAACTTTCTCAAGAACGCCTCTCTAAACTGTGCCATGTCGGTAAATGTGTATTTAAAACTCTGGAACCAGATTAAGCTTGGGCCCTCCAAAAACTTTTCCACAAGTCGCAACTCTTTTGCGGGACTGACATGTTGATCATTAAAGTAGTCATCCAGCTGACGTAAAAATGCTTTGGGAGTGGATCCTGAGTTCTCCCTGAATTTATCGGGTTTGAAATCATTCCCCCTAATTACCTGTATCACTTGGGTAGGTGCCAAGCCGGGTTGTGGCGTTGACGTCTCCCCTCTGTAATGTTGGAACGTGTCGCTCGTTATCTTAGGACTTTGACCTCGGCTCGTATCCTCAGCCAGCTTCAAGCCCACCAGACTTCCAATGCTTCCCCGTTTGCCTACTGTGTTTTCTGCAGAGAATAAAGTTGCGTTTTCTAATGACCTTATCTCATTTTTAATTATGAGATCTGTGTGTTCTTGGAGTTTGGACTTCACGTTTTCCTCCAAAGCCTGCACTCTAGAATTGTATTCACCTAGCCGCTTTAAAATCGGCAGCCTGTCTTCTTTAGTTTCGTTCGCCTGCTGCTCCCAATCTTTCCGGATCCTCAAACTGCTAATTTTTTCTTCGCTCCTTTCCTGATTCTTCTCCAGCTGCTCCCCTATCTGCCCTTGTATTAGCTGCTGAGTCTTGACTAATTGTTCTCCTACCTCTTCTCGTATTTGCTCTTGTGTTTTAACTAATTGTTCTCCGACCTCTTCTCGTATTACCTGCTGGGTTTTAATTAATTGGTCTTCCAAGTTTTCCTGATTTTTATTTAGCTGGTCTTCTAGGTTTTCACGCAAGTGCATACGTTCTTTCTCCGTTTTGATTTCGAGCTTATCGATTTCCTTTATTAATTCGAGTACATTACTATCGACTGAATTAATCTGTTCCTGTAATTTATCCTGTGTGCATTTTATTCCAGACGTGTTGTTTACGCATGCTGCCTCAATTTGTTTTAATTTTTCGGCTACCATTTCATCGAATTGTATGAGTTTATTGTCGAATTTGGATTCCTACTTCTTAATCTCTCCTAATTGTTTTGCATTATTTTCAGCTACCTCATCTGCCAGTTTCTCTACTTCCCTAGTACTTTGGTTTATGTCCTGGGTGATCTTTTCTAACTGCTCTGTTTGTGTTATTGCCTGTTCTGATAGTTTATGGTTCAATTCGTTTAATTGTTTATCGGTATCCAATTTCTGGACCTGCAATTGGACCGTAATGTCATTTAACTGTTTCACTATGTTCACGCTGAATTTCTAACTGTTTATCATTATGCTCGCTCTGAATTTTAAACTGTTCTTCCGTTTTCGCGGACATCTGCTCTAACTGTTCTTCCGTTTTCGCGGACAATTGCTCTAACTGTTCTTCCGTTTTCGCGGACATCTGCATAGACATCTGCTCTAACAACCCTTTGATTTCTTCGACGCTAGCCATCGCACAATACACAAATATAACCAGAGAAAAACAGGGTCATGCGCCGGGATTTCAGTCATACACACGTACACATGTCATGATATTTAAATACTACTGATTCTAATTTAATAAAAATTTCGGTAATCAAAATTTACTGAATAATGACTCTTATTTCCAAACAACAAAATAACTCCCTTGTGATCTGCTTTTAAATTCCTAACCAACAGAATTTACGAACAACACCAATTAACCGAAGTTAATTAAATGTAAAATATAAGGCAACACCTTCCTGCTTTGACTGAGTTCAATAATATGCAAATTTTCTAATTTTATGCCGGGCGCCAGAACAAGTTAATAACAAATACAATATCAACTTCTAACCTTGTTCAATATTTCTAACTTTAGGAACTCAGTGATTTTACTAATGCACATGGCGGTACAACATCGCCTCAATTTACTGAATTTACTTTTGCCCGCTTGACCTGGCATCATTTCTCAACGAAATAAATATGAGATCAGCAAAGCAACAACAACAACAATCCCCACTTGGGCAGCCATTTTTGTTTTATGAACCCTTGCAAAGAAGCTTAATGAGACTCAGTTTCGGGGGGTGTAACAGTCCATTTCGTAAGTTGTTGTTAAAGCGCTTCATTTACATGCAGGGTAACATATAACAAATTAACATGCAGGAAGAAGTGAAGCCAGGGTTAAAACAAATGAATTTAGTGACAGATCAGCTATTTACAAAATGAAATAAACAAACAAAACTCCCAAAATGACTCCCACTGAATAAAATTAACTTGCCAAAAACTAGGCCTAATCTCAGGAGAGATTATTAATCGGACCAAATGTCCCAAAAATTTACTATGACAATATATAACGTGTGTGCTGTTCTACATGCTTAACGATGAGTACAATTGAATGCATGATTCGTCACCATCCGGATAAACTTTCAGAAAACAAATCCGCATTGCTTAGAGCTAGACAGACGCGGGGAACAACAATACACAACTTAAAACTAAACCGACACTTCCTATACTAAATAAACAACAAATAATTTCCGCATGAAAATTGGAATCAAGAACTGCCGTAGCAAAACATTACTGCCTAAAATTAGGACTTCTCAAAAATCAACACAAGTAAGTTAACACGTGACCAACAAAAGAAATACACATATGACCGCCTGTCATTTTTACTAGTAAAATACAACTACACCACACGGGTGTCACACAGACTAACTAACATGAACTGAGTCATAGAAAAATCACTAGGCTCACAGCCAACATTTACATCATTAACACTATTCCATCCATACGACATGCAATAATTCGTAACAAACGTGGCAAACTCCCCAATTAATTATGGTCCAAATAACCATCACAAAAGAACAGGTTTGCTAATGATAGCTTAAAGGGGGCCAGTCGGTCAACAGGACTGCCTAACAAAAATAAGTCACCAAGGCTAGACGGGCGCTAAGTGGAAATCTGCACATCTGTCAACCCACGTGTCAATAACCTCGACCTCCCAAGGCACGGGATCGAGTCTCGAAGAAGCGTGCCCCAAAGCACAATATATACGTGTGTGTGTGTCAGAACAAAATATATATCTCAGCATTTCCCCTAGGAAATCCAAGAATCAGCATTGGACAAGGTACAGTAGCCTCCTCGGAGCGCCCTGCCTTTCCATCAAAATACAGCAACAACAATATGAGGGCGGTAGCACCATCTACCCCTCTTCGCGAAGAATCAGAACACACACTTGACACAAGAACACACACAGAATCACACGTATGGGTTTGACAGAAACCTGAAATAAATGACATAAATATTTTTCCACCAGTTCGCGCTTCCGTTCTAGGCTGTGACTAACGAACGTGAAAAGGACTCAAAAAATCTAAAAAAATTAGAACTAAGGTGTTCTACAATTACATCTTAATTTGTTGCGCTCGGCAACCCTAATATGAGTAATAACCTGTTCAGCAAACATCCTACATAATTACCTCCCTTTCCTATCGAAAATATGAACTTGAATAAAGCACCACTTATCGAATGTAACGAGTTTCGCATCCGCATGGATAAAATCAAATACACGCGCCGTGTACACTAAATATGACTCCAAAGAAAAAATATACAATAAACAACTTTGGCCACGCGCCAACGTACATTTAAAAAACAATAGTGTCGGTGCACAACAACAAAAAATCTACCCAAGAAAAAGAATAAATGAACTATTGACAAAGTTCCCCCGCCTTATCTAATTACATATTGAGTAAATCAATTTTTGTACATCACCGTATCAGCTTGCAGAACATATAACTTCCGTCCCGGCTCATTTCCCTACGGGAAATTAGCCCTCCATCGTCGACGTCGTAGAAGCGATGCACATCAATCCGTCTCCTGACCAAACGTCGGACATCTTGGCGTAGTCTCTTTGACAGAAATGTTCAATGTTAATAAAAATTGCCTGGCTATAATCGCTGTGAGTTACTACTTTCACCCACGTTATGTCCTATGCGATTAATGATCGAAGACTTTCCCTAGCTTAGCATTCGCTTACACACGCACAATTATCACTTGAAAAATACAATACAAGATTTACATAAATTATACACTTTAAACACATCGTCACTGGCTTGAAAAAACAAGTCTTAAACATGACTGTCTCGCAGTCCTTATCTCGCTAGATATCTCTACTGCTCTACGTGAACCTTGCTCGCTTTGAGCACTAATTGGAATGTGAGTAATGTCTTGCCCATTAAGAGCTGAAAATCGTGACGCAGACTGGCGTGAACCTTGCTCACCAGAGCTCAATAAACTTGTCACTATAAAGGTACAACAAAAAAAAGAACCCTCGACTAGTTCAGTTCGCGCAGCTCACTTCGGCTCCTCCGATCTTCCCCGACAGTACGGGATCAAGAACAAGACGTATGTGCGCGCTGGCTGTCAAGCGGAACCCTGTATTATTTTCCCATACAAATATAAGCCGATATAAAATAAGTGAATTAATTTACGTATTTCACAGTCATACAGCATAACCTCTTGATGTATAAGGATTACAACGCAACCAAGAACTCAATTTTATAACCATCCCGAGCCGAGAAAAAGTTACCTTACAAATATGATAGCAACTTTGTTTCTTGGACACCCAAAATTTTGAAATTAATAAACCAGTTATAAAACATTCCAATGTATATTGTATTAAAATTTGGATTCGATCTGATGACGGGATTTTAAGATATAAATTCTTAAATGTGATGCATGGTTGAAACACGCTTATAAACGGGCACTTGTTGCGTTCCAACTGCGATAAAAATATTAAAATATAAACTAAAAATTCCAAACCTGCATGAACTAACGTAAAATAGAACGACGAAAATGATGTCATTGGAATGTAGGTAGGGCTATAGGTTACTTCACAACAACACGAAATAATGCATGCAAAAAACTCGCTTATTAAAGAAAAGGATTAAGTCATAAGAGGCAGTATAACATACCTATCATTCTCGTATCTCATCTGCCATCTCACTATCGTCTTCCTGATTACTGCTGTCATTCTCGGACTCAGATTCAGATGAGCTGCCATCACTCACAGAAATGATGAAGCTATCAATGGCGTCATCGATGAGAGCATCCTTGGACCAATATTCATCTTCTATCGTGAGTACGTGCTCGCAACATTTTTTCCATTTGGACTGTGAATATTCCGAAAATTCTTGCTCGCAAAGTCTACGCTTCACTTCTAGAGAGTCTGACACAGATTCATCCACTCTACCCTTGATGTCTGCCCACACTAATTCAATAGGATTGAGGTCTGCGTGATAGGGTGGCAGACGCAAAACACTGTGCCCGGCATTAGTAAACATTTTATCAATTTTGTAAGTCTTCTCACTAGGGACATTTTTCACTAACATCAACAAATCCGCTTTGGTCATCCTTTCTTCAAATTGTATGTTGTTGTGCGTAAGCCAATCAACTATGTCCTTTTTGAGAGACGATAGTGTTGGCTTCTTATTCTCTTGTACGCTATGATAACTGGCATTGTCTAATACAATCACACTGTTTGGACTTAAATTCGGCAGCAGTTGCCTTTCCACCCAAGTAGAAAAATTGGTAAAGTTCATGTCGTCATGGTAGTCCCCTGTCTTTTGCTTTGATTTGAATATCAATAAGGCGTTGTTTACAAAGCCTTCCTCTCCCCCAGCATGCACAACAATAATGCGAGGGCCTTTCCCTATAGCCCGTAATTTTCCCAGCTCTGTATCAGATTGCCAACACGATGGGACAGAGTGAGTAGAATGAACGAATGTCTCATCTAAATACACTATTTTCCGACCATTCTCTCTGTACTGACGAATTTGTTTGAGGTACCTTCCTCTCCATGCCACGATATCAGGTTTCTCTATCAACAACTTTCGAGAACTACGGCACCTAGTCCAACGGAACCCCATCTCTTTCAACAGCCTTCTAAGATACTCTCTGCTACAGTCAAGTATTTCTTCTGATTTTAACACCCTGTTCAGTTTTTTCAGTGTAGGTACAGTTTTTTTCATCACGTAAAATTCACTTATTTTCCGACGTATCTTACCTTTATCAAAGTCATCTAATTCGATCCTTTTCTTATGGACTGTTCTTTTGCCATCAGGTGTAAAAAACTGCAGCCGAACCTTGGCCATAGACGTCTTACCTTCCGCTATTATACGCTTCACGAGTGACTTTGAAACACCCGTTGCTTCACTTGTTCAAGCCACAACATTATAATTCAGTTTATGAACGGTTTTCTGTTCCCGTAGGTGAGCAGTTACGTTATAGACTATTTCTCTAGCTTGTCCCCTTAATGGCCATCCAGATTTGCTACCAGACTTCGAAGTAGAAGCCATAACGAAAATAAAATTATACTATTACTAGAATAGCATGTACACAACACTATATACATAAACACATTTGCCAATAAAATACACGCTACACAACAAAAGATTATAGGACTACAATAAAGAAAGAAAACTTATATAAAACTGACAAAACAATAAGAGCTTGAAAATGGATACGGTACACAATTGGCAACGAATTGGCGCGTCTACGCAGTGTGCTCGGTACGGCGGCCAGATAGCATGTGACCCCCTCCATCGCTCCTCTGTGACGTCGCAGATCCACTCGAAGTGAATGCGCGGGGAAGTGTGCTTTGCGTAGGCTCTTTTGATCGTAGCAGGTTTATAGTATGATTATTAAGAGCGGTAAATCGCGACGCAGACTGGCGTGACCCTTGCTCACCTGAGCTCAAAACAGTTGTCACGAAACAGCTTCTCCTCGATCAATTTATTGGAAACTGACAGAATGAGGTGGAGTATTATGTGCACTCGAGTTTGAAGGTTGTTTGTAAAGTAACCAATAGACCTACATAAAATCCAATAACATCATCATTTTCGTCGCCAAAATTTTGCGTGTCCAAGAAACAAAGTTATCATTTTTGTAAGGTAACTTTTTCTCGTCTCGGGGTGGCTGGAGAATATAGCTCCTGGTCGCGTTGTAATCCTTATACATCAAGAAGTTATGCTGTATGACTGTAAAATACGTAAATTAATTCACTTATTTTATATCGGTTTGTATTTGTTCGTGGAACTAAGGCATGATACACCAGCCAGCCGCTCCGGGGTAAGCTGTACAGCGTTGCTGAGATGGAGCCCATCACTGCCGAGCGAGGCAAGGTCGTATATCCCCGTTCCTTACCCCAGGGCATAGCTTGCGCATTGAATAGCTCACCAAGACCGTGGGTTTGTAAATTGTTTTAGGGGGTTGTTATCGCACTGTGCTTCACTGAAAGGACAAGACCAGACACAAAGCGAGGCTTTACCGGCCCTGACAGTGCTGTTTTGGTGCAATCTGGTGGGTTGCTGGTAGAGCAAGCTACACATTGCAGCAGTAATTATCTGCTCACAGTAAGCAAGAGGGCAACACTTTTCAAAGTTTGGCCATGATCCCAAGCATGGGAGGACCTTCACTCCCTAGCAACCCTGTGCTGTAGAGGGTGTATAACAAAAAGCATTCTAAGAGTGCAGGCATGTGGTTATCACTCCTGACACGGTGGACGGCCTTACCTGTTTTAGAGGTCCGCCTCGCTTCAGCAACCAAAATCACCTCCAGATGACATGTCCCAACAGAAGAGCTCCAAAGGGGTGGAAGGAAGGAGGAGAAGGGGACAACGCACAGGCTATTCTACAGACACCCCCCCAATAACTAATGGAATTGTCGTCTACGAAATAATGCCACAACAGTTGTTTAAAAATTTTAAATAAAAATGTAATGTTAAAATTTAAAAAGAAAACACCTCCACCAGAAAACAGAACATGCATCAGGCAGTATAATATTTCAAAATAAAATAAAATCTCAGCTAGAATTCTCACTGTAAAAAAAAAATATTTAAGGCCGATATAAAAAAACTCTCTACTATCATTTCATTTGTCATTCATTTAATCATTGCCCCAGAGGAGTGCGACAGGATTTGGCAGCCGGCACACTTCATATCCTCACCGCTAGATGGGGGCTTCATTCACTCCATTCCTGACCCGGTCGGAGACTGGAAGCAGGCAGTGGATTTTCATTTTCATAAAAAAAAAAATAACAATTACTTGAGGTAAGAGCATCAAAAGCTACAAACCAAAAAACACTCAATAAGCACCAGACATATTCCCAAACTGGACCATGAGGGCCTTGGAGAATCAGAAAAAAAAAAAAAAACTAGTGCAAAATTATTACCATAAACAAGGTAACGAAAGAATAATGTAGGAGTACCAAGAAAACTCCAAAAAAGGAAAACCAAAGGAAAAATTTAAAACAAAAAAGTTAACCAACATCACCATGACCCAAGAACGTGCACTTCAAAAACCACGCCAGAAAACAAAACCCACAATGCACTTCTGTCAACAAGTTACCTTGGCGACCAAGAACAGATGAAGGTACATCAGTACGTATTTATGTGAAACGCATAATTTACATTTTTAAATTAAATCTTCTCCAGTGAGAAAACAGCTAGATATAAACAAACTCTAGACATTACGAGATCAAATAGTTTTTAAAGGCAACAGATCAGACTAAAAACTGACCGACTAATGAACCAATTTAGGCCTAGTGTTAATAGATTCGTCTGGCCAGTACTATAATATTATAAGAAGAAAATGTCTTAGCCAGATGCCAAATAATAAAATAAGAAAAACAGTAGTGTTTCCCGGACAAATATAGTTTAACAAAAAATTTACATTTTTATAGGTGACATATCTATTCCAAGGTCAACCTTTCAGAACCAAAACAAACACTCAGTACACAATGCAAAACATGGAGCTCCAATAATTTAAAATAATAAAATTTCAAGACATACCTTAATAAAGCCTTTTGGAGAGACACTAATATTTACCACACTACTTAGAAATCCTTAAAGGATTTATATCACTAAAAAAATAAAATGAAGAGGAGATGGCTTCCAGCCGCAGTCGAAGATATTCACACCAAACATCGCCTTTCCATATTAAGGCCGAAGAAACTATTTACACGATTATTACAGATGATCGTTGCTCACTAATAGTACATGTATCATTAAATACAGGAATATATCCCTAAGTTAGCTTGGACGAGGGCAAAGCCCTCGCCCTGGCGAGATTCACAATATGCGTAGTTCTTTTCCCAGCAATCAGTCACAACTTATTATTCACAAGATGAATGACAAAAGCGAAGAAGGCCACCCAGCATGCACCAGGTTTATTTTAAATTGGACCAATTAAATTTAGCCACATATTACGACAATTTGAAAACCAAATAATATTCACACGACACCACAAAAATGTTTTGGCGGCATGAAGTATATATAGTCTTTTGTTTCATGTGGTAGAATATAATTGCCTTCAATTATGCCACGAATAGGAAGAGTTTTATAAGGCACAACGACCACACTCTAGCGGAGAAGAAGGAACCACTTGAAGGAGCGCCAAAGTCCGATAGCAGCTACCATCTCGTGTCCACAAACGGTACCAAGCGACCAGGCGGTCGTTTCAAAATGTCATGAAGTTACATCCAGGTGTAGATACATGTTTGAAAACGTTGGGACGGGCTCTTGCACGTAACAGTCTCCCTCCCTTAAGGGTGAACACCGTTCACGAATATGCCTAGGCATAGGCAGTACTCCTTAACTAGTCGATTCACCAAGCATGTTTCCAGAAGATAATGTTCACCAGTTAACTCCAATTGATGGATAAAACCGCATCGTTTTGGTTAGGAAGAGTGCAGGGTCAGATTATCAGTGATGGGATAATTGATCACCTCGCAAACCACTTAGTCAACAGCATCACTGTGTCCATAAGTCTTCAGAAACGCAGAACACCAGCACCTGCAGTGCTTTCAGAGGCCGAGACACGTTAGATAAATTGTCAATAAGTCCAATTTAGTTCGCTTTAAACGAAGTAGGTGGAAGCAATGTGCCAGATATTATGCGACGCTTGGCCAGCCATTTACAAAACAGATGTTAATCTTATTTCAAAAAGGTTTATAGAATTTACAATTTCTTACTACATTTTACAAAAGAGAAACAAGGTTGAATTTAAATGAAGAAAATCCTGACCATAACCTAGATCCGTGCCTACAAAATTTCATTAAATAACAAGATTACCTTTTTACAGACTAGAAGTACCTTTCAAGATTACATGAGTTAAGCGACTATACATTTAGAAGGAACTATGGTAGAGGAATGACCACTCAAATTCCCAAGGAAACAGGTATATAAGATATCATGAGTTAGGTCTCCCACCGAGTCCAACTTACATGCTAGCATCTTTTACGAAAACATCAAAATTTAGTTTCAATTTTACAATTTACCACAAAATGGGAATTACCCATCAGTTACAGTTTGTATCCCAGCAGAGTTTTTATATCCAGTTCAAAATTCCAGAAGGAACAGATGCTTGAAGGCATCAAAGAAGGTTAGGGATACTCTACATTATACAAAATCAGTTTACAAAATTTATGGTAGCATTTCCTCATTAGAAACCTCTCCACCTCGTTTAATGTGCGACAGATGCACTCTGGAAATTTTGTTTGTTTTGGGGTTTCTAATAAGCAGAGTAACGGGAGTCAGGAATGCCTCTACATAACATGGGCCCTTGAAACGAGGGGTCAACTTGCTTGAAACTAGATTACTGACGCCCTTGGGCTCGAAATTGCGGACGTACACAACATCTCCAATTTCCAAATCAGTCGGCTTGCGACAGGCATTGTGTCGCTTGGCAAGTTGGTCATGCGATACCTTAATATTCTCTCTAGCCTTCTCGAATTTCGCCCTCTTATCCTCGGGCGTGAAACTGTCTGGAAGGAGATCGTGCAGGTTCCACAGATTAGACAACGGAGAATTAGCCATAAAGGAAAACATTAACGAAAAAGGGGTGGCTTGCGTGCTCTCATGCACGGCGGTGTTGAAAGCAAAATTGAGCCAATGCAAATTAGAATCCCACTTGGAATGGTCGTCGTGGTGGAAAGCAATCAGAGCAGAACGGAGATTACGATTGACTCGCTCAGCGAGAGACTGGTTAGGAAAATAGGGAGTGGTTGTTACATGAGAAATAGCATAATCAAATAAGAATTGACGGAACTGATGAGATACAAAGCACTTGGCATTATCTGATACCAGGAACTGACATGGCCCAAAAGATGAAAAGATGGAATTAAGACACTTTATGACGGAACTGGTCGTAGCCTGTCTGGAGGGGAAAATCCAACTAAACCGGGTGAAACCGTCAGTGCAAACAAGCGCAAATTGGTTTCTCCGACCAGAGCGAGGGAACGGCCCAACATGGTCGATAAAAAGCCTCTCCATGGGTCTAGATGCCGTTCAGATGACAACAGGCCAACCTTAGTAGAAACCGGAGGTTTGCTAATACTACATGCAGCACAATTTCTAATGAGCCTCCTGATGTCGCCATCCATACTTTGCCAAATGAAAAACTGTCTGATTTTAGCTCGGGTCTTGAATACTCTTATGTGGCCACCAATAGGAGATTCGTGATAGTAACGAAAGATTTCCGGAATGAGGTCTGACGGGAGCACAATTTTAGGTAGACGGTCATGACGAGACGAAAAACACAATACACCGTCCTTCAGAGAGTAGGGCTTGATCATTTCACCAGAATTGATTCGGTCAATTAGGCTAGATAAGGAGGGATCTTCTTTCTGGAATCGTCTCACATCTTCAAAAAGCACAGGGGAATTGCTAAGAACGACATTGACACAATTTACAGCAGATACAAGGTTTACGGGTTCACATTCTTGAATATCCCCTTCAGCTGTTTCCTCATACATGCGGCTTAATGATTCAGCTACCGCATTTTCGGACCCACGAATATGTTGGACTGAGAACTGGAATGACAGAATCCTAGTTGCCCATCTGGCAATCCTACCAGTTTGACGGGGTTTCCCTAAGACCCAGCTCAAGGCTTGGTTATCGGTCTCAAGGAGAAACTTAGTGTACTCAATATACATACGGAATTTTTCTAGAGCGTACAACACAGCTAAACCCTCAAGTTCGTATATGGAATACTTCCTCTCGGCGTCCGTTAAGGTACGAGAAGCGTATGCAATGGGTTGCCTACCCAGATCAGATTCTTGCAGTAGGACACAACCAACACCACGACCAGACGCATCAGTCTGCACAATGAACTGCTTCCCAAAATCCGGAATGGCTAACACAGGGGCGTTAGAGAGCGCAAGCTTAAGATCTTCGAAGGCTGCCTGCTGAGAGGGACCCCACTCAAACTTCACAGCCTTTTTGCGTAATTGATTTAGAGGAGCAGCACGGTCGGCAAAATTACTGATGAACTTACGGAAGAAGTTCACCATACCAATATAACGAGCAACACCCTTGGCGTTCTTGGGTGGTTTAAAATCTCTGATGGCCCGCGTACGAGACTGGTCCACGGAGATACCAGATTCGGAAACAATATGTCCCAAGAAGGAAATTTTGGGCTTGGCAAAGGAAACCTTGGACAATTTGACGGTAAGGCCAGCGTCACGCAATCGATCAAGTACAACCTTCAGATGATCAACGTGTTCCTCGAAGGACTCGGAATAGATCACCACATCGTCAAGGTAGTGGTACACAAACTTGAATTTAATTTCAGAAAACACCTTGTCCAGAAGTCTGCTCAACACAGCGGCTCCGGTGGATAGGCCAAACGGGACACGGGCATACTCAAACAGGTTCCAGTCAGTGGAAAAAGCAGTAACATGCCTGGATTCCGGAGAGAGGGGAATTTGGATGTAAGAAGAATTTAAATTGAGGATCGTGAACACCTTCGCGTTGTGAAACCAACTAAAACATGTGTGAAGGTCCGGCAAAGGGATGGACTGCAAGACAACTTTTTGATTAAGAGCCCTATAGTCGACCACCGGCCGAAAACCACCGTTAGGTTTTGGCACAAGAAATACAGGGGATGAGTAGGCAGAGATAGAGGGTTGGATTACACCTTCTTCCAACATCTTATCGATAATCTTACGAAGTTCAGCCATCTTGGGCGGGGCCAGTCGATACGGGCTGGATCGCACCGGCACAGAATCGGTTAGCTCAATCTTGTATTCCATCAAATGGGTTACACCCAACTTGTCCGTAAATACATCACTATACTCCTGACATAACCTCTTAATGGCATCCTTTTGAAGACTCTTTAAATTTTCCAGATCGAGATGTTCAATAGTCATAGGTTCACTAACAGAATTGACAGCAGGAGAAGATAAAACCGGGTTAAATGATAATTTACTCTGCGGATTAAACTTAAACCATAAGTTGCGAGCACCAAAATCAAGAAGCATACCAACGTGTGACATGAAACTAGCTCCAATGACCACAGAACAAGAAAGATTTCTGGCAACAAAAAATTTAAACTTCCAAGAAAAATTTAGAATATGAATTTTGACTGTCATACTACCCAAAATATTTAAGTTTGAACAATTTGCCGAAATAAAAGATTCATTGTTAGGCTCTAACTCTGGAAATTTGCAAACACTCTTCATAGATAAAAACCAGTCCTCGCTTATAAAGGATGCGACACTACCAGAATCGAGCAATGCAGAAACGGGCTCGTCATTAACACAAATTTCAATAAACGGGGATATTCCTTTAGCCACAGGAGAAATTCCAAAATCATTACTCACTCTAAAACGATTACAAGTAGATGACGAGGACACCCGCACCACAGGTTTCACATTATGTTTAGAATTAGGCTGACTTGCCACGACATTGCTCACCGACAGGTTAGGTAGGTCAGCGTCATAAGCAGAATTAGCACGTGAAGATTTAGTTTTCAACGAGTTATCAAGACTTTCATTGGTAGGGCGACCAGAAACTTCACAGGGTTTTCCCAAATTCACATGCACAGAAATATCCTTAGAAGTAACACCCGAGTTGGTCTCCACAACATCCCGTCATTGGCGATACACAACCTGGTTACTCGGACACACCTTCTTGACATGTCCCACGCCACCGCACGTGTAGCACTTAATATTGGGTCTTGGGTGGAACCTTAGGCGGGGGACGAGACATCAAGGAAGGAGGGGGACGAGATATCAAGGAAGGAGGAGGAACATTAGCTACACGAAGGGAATCTGCATGTTTCACAGCCATAGCCTCTATAACGACCTGTTTCAGCTTGACAAATGACGAAGGCCTGGTACACAGAGTCATGTATGACCTATATTGAGGCGAAAACCCATTTACAATCGATGACACCAACTGTCGTTCAGTTAAAGGGGATGCAAATACCTGGGCATATACCTTAATGTCACTGACATAGTCGCTAAGTGACTCGTCCAACCTTTGGACACGATACAAAAACTTTTGCTCGAGAGCACTAAAGGCACTCGCAGGGACAAAAAACCACAACACTTCCCTAATGAACATGGCTAAGGACATGCGGAGGTGGATAGCTTCAATTAGCTTATCGCGCAGCATACCGGATGCAACAGGATACAAAAGTTGAAAAATCTGAATTTCCGACATCCCAAAAATCGAGGCATGGTTACCCAATTCGACCACTTGTTTCAAAAATAGGACCACTCGGGTAACGTCATCTAGGTTGAAACTCTTTAACTTAGTTAAGAAACCAGAAATAGGATGAGGAATCGACCCATAATTAACGGTAGGCGAGAATGTAGCATTTGGAAAAGAGACATTGTTACCAGGGTAGCCCGCTCGCATACCCTCTACAGGAGACAAAACATTTACATTACTAGAGAAGGAACTGGGATGCAATGGGTCGGCAGGACCCAGGAAATTATTAGGTGACCTAACATGAGAAGAATGACCGTATGCAGGGTTAAGTGGTATGGACAAGCCAGAGCCAGACAATAGAGGGGCAGGCAAACCACTACTAGAAATCGATCCCAAAACCTCAGACCTTGTAAACAGAGGTGATTCACGTTCAACCCCAGAAGAACTCTCCAAATTCGCAAGGTTATCTCTTAAGTCAATTAAATCGAAAACACTATTATTGTCGGCCATTTAAAAAAAACACAGAATGCAGACAGACAATATAGAAGGAAACAAATTTTAGGAATTACTAGGACAGTTCACACTTTCACAACAATACCGTAACTACCAATTACCAACACCACAGATTAGGTTGACATTCGAACACAGCCACCACCTATAATACAAGATCATGCACAATGCTGCCCAGAACTGCATACGTCACCGCCAGCTTGGCTCGAGAACAGGAAGCTAAATTACAAAAATTGCCACAAAGCACATGGCGAACAGCTACAGACAGGGCTCCAGGATGCCTTCACTCGTAGCATGTAGGCTATCAGAATATTAACAAATCCACACTTCCCATGCCAAGAACACATGTCAGTCACTCACCGAGCTTCTTTTTCAGTGGGAATGCTGCATACAAACAGGATAACATGCAGCAGCAAACACCTCGCTTGGAACAGGTCACATTCATAACAGCACATGGATATTCAGAGGCAAACATGAAATTAAACAAACGACAAGGATTAGCTTTACATAACATCAAGTGCACTGGCATGACAAGATCCATCAACAACCGCCCCATCAGCACTAGAAGGGTCCATAAAACGAGACTGCGGGTATTGAGGAGGGGATAGTTACGGAAGCGAACTCGAGCTCGGTCTGCTACCAAAATGACACGGTGGACGGCCAGCATGGATGGGCCTACTTACCTGTTTTAGAGGTCCGCCTCGCTTCAGCAACCAAAATCACCTCCAGATGACATGTCCCAACAGAAGAGCTCCAAAGGGGTGGAAGGAAGGAGGAGAAGGGGACAACGCACAGGCTATTCTACAGACACCCCCCAATAACTAATGGAATTGTCGTCGACGAAATAATGCCACAACAGTTGTTTAAAAATTTTAAATAAAAATTTAATGTTAAAATTTAAAAAGAAAACACCTCCACCAGAAAACAGAACATGCATCAGGCAGTATAATATTTCAAAATAAAATAAAATCTCAGCTAGAATTCTCACTGTAAAAAAAAAAAAAAAAATAAGGCCGATATAAAAAAAAAAACAATTACTTGAGGTAAGAGCATCAAAAGCTACAAACCAAAAAACACTCAATAAGCACCAGACATATTCCCAAACTGCACCATGAGGGCCTTGGAGAATCAGAAAAAAAAAACTAGTGCAAAATTATTACCTTGAACAAGGTAACGAAAGAATAACGTAGGAGTACCAAGAAAACTCCAAAAAAGGAAAACCAAAGGAAAAATTTAAAACAAAAAAGTTAACCAACATCACCATGACCCAAGAACGTGCATTCAAAAACCACGCCAGAAAACAAAACCCACAATGCACTTCTGTCAACAAGTTACCATGGCGACCTAGAACAGATGAAGGTACATCAGTACGTATTTATGTGAAACGCGTAATTTACATTTTTAAATTAAATCTTCTCCAGTGAGAAAACAGCTAGATGTAAACAAACTCTAGACATTACGAGATCAAATAGTTTTTAAAGGCAACGGATCAGACTAAAAACTGACCGACTAATGAACCAATTTAGGCCTAGTGTTAATAGATTCGTCTGGCCAGTACTATAATATTATAAGAAGAAAATGTCTTAGCCAGATGCCAAATAATAAAATAAGAAGAAAAACAGTCGTGTTCCCCGGACAAATATAGTTTAACAAAAAATTTACATTTTCATAGGTGACATATCTATTCCAAGGTCAACTTTTCAGAACCAAAACAAACACTCAGTACACAATGCAAAACATGGAGCTCCAATAATTTAAAATAATAAAATTTCAAGACATACCTTAATAAAGCCTTTTGGGGAGACACTAATATTTACCACACTACTTAGAAATCCTTAAAGGATTTATATCACTAAAAAAATAAAATGAAGAGGAGATGGCTTCCAGCCGCAGTCGAAGATATTCACACCAAACATCGCCTTTCCATATTAAGGCCGAAGAAACTATTTACACGATTATTACAGATGATCGTTGCTCACTAATAGTACATGTATCATTAAATACTGGAATATATCCCTAAGTTAGCTTGGACGAGGGCAAAGCCCTCGCCCTGGCGAGATTCACAATATGCGTAGTTCTTTTCCCAGCAATCAGTCACAACTTATTATTCACAAGATGGATGACAAAAGCGAAGAAGGCCACCCAGCATGCACCAGGTTTATTTTAAATTGGACCAATTAAATTTAGCCACATATTACGACAATGTGAAAACCAAATAATATTCACACGACACCACAAAAATGTTTTGGCGGCATGAAGTATATATAGTCTTTTGTTTCATGTGGTAGAATATAATTGCCTTCAATTATGCCACGAATAGGAAGAGTTTTATAAGGCACAACGAACACACTCTAGCGGAGAAGAAGGAACCACTTGAAGGAGCGCCTAAGTCTGACAGCAGCTACCATCTCGTGTCCACAAACGGTACCAAGCGACCAGGCGGTCATTTCAAAATGTCATGAAGTTACATCTAGGTGTAGATTTTTCACATTTGTTTACAATAAACACACTCACTGATAATGTAAGTTACTGGAATTATCTGAGTCCTATATTCTGCTGTGAACATTTAATTTTTTAAACCTTCTTTTTCTCTCTATGGATAATTACATGTGATGATGGCCTCCTCCCTTGTAAAATTTCAGTCCGGAGGTAAAGTAGTCCCCCGTTTGGATCTCCAGGTGAGGACTACTCGAGAGGCGGTTAACATCACAGTAGTGACAGAGGAAATCTGACATTCTACGGATCGGGGCGTGGAATGTTAGAAGACTCGAAAGGCAGTGGGAGGTTAGAAAACTTAGAAAAGGGAAATGGATAGGTTGAGGTTGGATTTGGTTGGGATTAGTGAAATGCGCTGGCAGGAATATCAGGACTTTTGGTCAGGAGACTATAGGATCATTAGCACTAAATGGATTGTGAAACTTTCGGATTGGCTGTATGCACTGCAGTATTGCTGTAGTATTTCACTGTGATCTTCGAATTCCTTGTGTTTCTTTGAAATTGCTTAAATTAATGTGGGGTTTTCCCCTTTCCTTTCAGGAAGGAGTGAGGAGGCAAGGAGGCCTAGTGGACATCGCTTCGGAAGTGTGCTGATGTTTTAAAAATTGAGAGATATACTAATGTGATATTAATTTAGTTAATTGTTTTTGATACTATATTTTAAAAGCTTTTCTTAGAATGGTGCCGAAAATAAAGTCTTTGTAAATGGCTGATTTTTTATTTTTTTATTTGTGATTCACATTTCTGTGATTGGGAATGTGTGATGTACCGTACCATTTTAGTACAGATTGATGTTGCGGTGTCAAGTGTTTAGTATTAAGAAACTTTTGTCATGATTAGGGGTGGTGTTTTTTCGCAAAAGCGATAGCACGAAATACTCAGAATGGCTTGCACTCTTGTATTTTCACTTTGCGCGACCTGTAAACTGCTTTTTAATGTGGTTTGAGAAAGCGACAAGATGCGAAATCGACTGAAAATGCGAAAATTATAACAAAATGCTACATAACTGCGAAATCCACGATTTTTTGAAGATAACTTTTTTTTATTCTTTCTTTTCTTTCGTATGGAAACTTCAAATTACGCTCTTGAAATGTTTAGTTTACAATCTTGAAATGTTACCGGGGACTTTACCACCAGTCTGGAATGCGGAAAGTAATCCCTCCTGCACTTTTTGCCCGCCTATCCGTCGCTTTAATTTCCTTCGCGTAGGTTAAGTCAGCAAGTGCAATAAGGGTGAGACTGAAAATGTCTATAAAACAGGTCTAAGATTTCATTCAACAATGTTAATGATTCATAAACTTGCATGCACTTACCCACTTTGGTGGATTTTGAAGCAAGACTTGAGTTGATTTTGTGTATAAATTTCTGTGTAAAACTTTGGTTTCTAACAATTTTCATCTGTGTTATTATAACCTAATTAATTAAAAGTAAATACATAATTTATTACATGCATTTTTATCTCACTATTAACCTTTTACAATTGTAATTTTAATTTCACATTAATGTAATTTCAAAAGACAATACTCATTTGTTAGATTTAACCCAAATTTATGATTTTCTTTCTTCAAAATGCTATAAAATTCTAAATTTCAAATGTATAAAAGCTACACAATGCTAAATGCTCAAACCAAAATCCTAAATTGCTGATTTCAAAATGCTAAAAATCACCACCTCTAGTCATGATGTATGTTTACCTAATAGATTTTTATTGTCAAGGGTGACTAGTTTTAATTACAGATTGGTAATTTTGTACTTTTAGTTATTTATATTTTTTGGATTCATCGATCATTTTGTACTAATTAGTTATTTTTCAATGTCTATTTTCCAGTAGAGTAAAGTATTGAATATACACTCACCGGCAAAAAAATGCAACACTTGTATTTTTTAATTCTCATAATTTAATGCATTGAAATTATTCTTATGTAAAAATTATTCATAATTAATTGTTTTCTAAACATTTGAAAACCACTTCACATACAATTAAATGCTTCAAATAAAAAATCTGTTTAATTTTCTAGAATAAGAGTGAAATGTCTTAAATATTGAGTAAATTAAAAAGTCGTTTAAAAATGTTAATCTGAGTTCCAAAATTAATTCATTTCTTTGGCTACTGACGCAAGAACTGAACACCTATAGATGGGCATTTCTACCATTAGCACGAATCACCTAGTGTAACCTCTCTGCCATACTTGCGATGATTTGTGAAATGCTTTCCTGTGGGATGCGTTCCCACTCCTCATGCAGAATCACCCGAAGTTGCTGGAAAGTCTCAGGAGCACATTGCCGAACATTTCTGGCCAACATATCCCGAACATGTTCAATTGGATTGAGGTCAGGGATCCTAGCTGGCCAGTCCAGTGCGTAGATTCCAACCACATGCAGGTACTGCTGGACACATCGGGCAGTGTGTGCGTGTTCGTGTATCGGGCGAAATTCATCCCCGATAAATCGAACAAATGGTGCAACATGGTTTTCAAGGACTTCCATGATGTACCTGTCAGCTGTGAGTCTCCCAATCTCAATCAGGTAAAGTTCAGTCCTGGAATCCACACTGACCCCGGCCCAGGTCATGACAGAATCCCCGTCGAATGCAGTCCTAGAGGAATAAGTTACAGGACAAAACACAACCTTTCTCCAACCCTCCTGCACACTCTTTCTCTTCCATCAGGCGATCCGAGACTGAATCTCTTCTCGTCTGTCAGGAGAACATCTTGCCATTGCTGTTGTGTCCATTGCTGATGGAGGAACTGAAGACGTGCCCTGCGATGTTGAGGTTCCAATCTGGGGCCGGTGGCAGGTCTTCTGGAGAAGATTTCTACACCTCTTAATCTTCTCCTTACTGTCCTCTCACTGACATTCACACCTGTCGCCAGCTGAAGCCGATTTCTTACTTCTACAGCTGTGGTGTGTCGGTCCCTCAGAACTTGGAGTCGCAGATACTGGTCATCTCTGTCTGATGTTGCCCTTCTGCGTCCTGATCCACGCCTCCTGGAGTATGTTCCAAGTTCCCTATACCGTTGGTATGTCCTTTGGATGGTCGACACATTGACATTTAACTGTGTTGCAACGTATCGCATGCTTCTTCCATCTTCAATCAACGCTACAGCTCTTGCAGCTTCTTCGCGTGTAAGAACCATGTTTCCTCTGCAAGATGAACTTGAAAACTGATGAGAAATCATTTGAAAAATACATTTTATCAAACAAAGCAAATTTGGTTTGTAGGGATGAGAATTATCACCCAAGCACTTAAAGTTTATTGCAGGAAATGAACTAATGGAAATGGAGGCATACGGTCTGCCTGGGGTAGATAGCGAACTGGGGTGTCTTAAATCAAACTTTATATCGATAATTTAAAGGAAATGGATGGTAAACAAACACTCTGAACAGAGAAAGGTCTGATAATAGTACCAAGTGACATAATTCAGACAGATGCAGCTAATACACACGTTATAATGTTAAAATTCATGTGTTGCATTTTATTTTTTTGCCGTTGAGTGCAATAGAATTTTTTAAACACCAGGGTCCAGCATTTTTTGGGGCTGACTAACAATAGCTAGTGTGGACAAACAATTACTGTAGTAGATAATATCTTATATCTTATTCCCCCTTTATTGTAAGTGCTGTGAGTTTGTGGCTAAATGTTCCTACAGTATACTGCTTTCCATGTTGCTAGCCTTCCTAAAGGTTCTGATTTACAAGTATTATCTTTTGTAGGGTTTAAACCATGACATAGCAGTTCTGAACATCACATTAACATGTTGTTACACATGTTACACAAAATAGATAAGTAAATTACAGGATGAAAGCGGTATGCTAGACTGTTAACAAATGGCTCGGTAGATCTACTGTATGTCAGGCCTTTCTCATTTTAAAGTTAAGTTTTATTGAATGCCAGCATAGTATTTTAAGTTGCAATTGATATTTCTGTCCTGTCATTTCATCTGTCATTCATTTAATCATTGCCCCAGAGGAGTGCGTCAGGCCTCGGCAGCCGGCACAGTTCATATCCTCGCCGCTAGATGGGGGGCTTCATTCATTCCATTCCTGACCCGGTCGGAGACTGGAAGCCGGCTGTGGATTTTCAAGTAGCTTGGAAATTTTTTTTCCCCAGAACCTCCGATCAATCAGATATTGGCGGTCAAAGGGTTAATGCTCCTTTGTTTGTCCTGCATATTTCAGTACGTCTATAATAGAAGTTTTAAAACCCATGAGTTGCCTCGCAGAACATTCAAATACCTCTTCAGGGCACTCCAATTAAGTTTGTTGGTGGAGTTCACAGGGCTGCCAGCGACTCACTTTTCTCACTATTATTCACTATTTTCAAAGCAGCCTCACTTTTCTCACTATTTGCTAAAATTACTCACTTTTCTCACTTTTTTTTTACAAAACTGGTCACATTCTGCGTTAAAATTGTTCTCATGCACAATCAGATTGCTTCCCCAAAATATACCCATGAATGGGTAGTTCGTTTTTCTGCCACCGCTGCCTGAGCGCGCTGCCGACAGCGAGCTAGGCGGCCAGAAACATAGAAAGCTTCCATGGTGCAATACCACAGCCAGAGCTGTGCAGCGATCGACGAAAATTTTACAATGCGTGTTTTTTAACAAAAGTGTTGTGACGGAAAGGAGTGTGGCGTTGCTGTATATTCTAGTATTTCACAATTTATCAAAGGTAAGTCAATAGTTGGCCTTACACTGACGAATTTTCCGTCGGTTTTAGAATGACATATCGACCCCGCCGATCTGGACTGGCACGGTACAAAACTTTCTCAACTCAGACACCGCCATTCCAGATATGCTGAATAGTTCCAACATTTGATATGTAGGTATATGGTCATATCTGTCTACCTTTCCGTGGTTATGGTTTGTCCATTGGTCTCTCGACATTTAAGAAATATTTTTCGCAATTGCGAACGATTATAAACCGCGTGACTTGTTTCGATTTGTGAAAATCTTAACCATTTTTTTTTTTGGTGAATTAACCTTTAATTATTAATTAAAAATTAAATAATTGCGTATTATAATTATTATTTATTATTATTTTACGTATTACCTTTTATTCACCACTTAAAAATGTATAAAAATAAAACTAAAACAAAAATTGCCATTATAGGCGCCTATGGCTATCGTTGCGCAAAAATCTTCAAATCGTAAAGAAAGTTTCATTCGCGGTCCGTAATATACACATACACAAAAATTCCTACACCACAGATTTAAGCTGATTTCCCACGTGCTTTTTAATGGCAATCAACAATTGCTTTGTTTTGAATGGGTTTATACACCTCGCGCGATGTTCATAGTTTTGATCGATATTGTTGATATATATCGTAGTAAACAATACGTTTGTCAAATCAAGTTCAAATTTTCAAAATCATTTATTATACGTATTTGTGTAATGCATAAATAACACACACTTCCAACTGAGTTCAATACAGTGGAATCTCATTAGCATGTTCTCGGTTACCGGTACCACGTTTTTCCGTTTAACTCGATGATTTTCCTACCAAATACATGTTGATATATCCCCTTAATACGTCTTCTATTCCCCACTTACGATGATCAATTTTTCGTTGTACTATTTCTTAGGTAACCGGATTTTATTCTTATTTCATTATAAAATTCGGCATCTTGATAACATGATGCGATATTGCTTCCTATTCTCTGATAGTTATTGACAGTGTAGACGATTATAGTGTGCTTTGACGGTGTGGAAGTGGCTTGAGGTATGACGCAACACAGAAGATAGCTGACGGTGTAGAAGTGGCTTCAGAGCTATGACGCAACACAGAAGATAGCCGACGTGTCTCTCTCGCGCCAGTAGAAAATGCAGGCTGAATACAAAATCGCTACCTAAAACACATCCTTTTCTTTTTCTTTTCGAAATACACCACAGATTGGCGTGCGTATGCCAGCCGACCACTAGCGTCTCATCCTTACGCGAATGCTGCAGCGTGTATTTGACGACCGGTCGGCATCTCTCGTATAGTGCGTACGTCGGCCGGTCAGAAAATATTAAAATAATATAATAATATTATTAAAATATTATTTTAAACTGCAAACAACCACGATGTCTGCACAACTAAACTGTAAAATTCTAGATAGATTGTTTGATTTGAAAACTGATGGGAAATAATGATCGCAAATCATTTGCATCGAACGATTAATCGCCCCGTATGAAACCGAAATAAAATGAGCCATTTTAAACCGCGGCAATTGAAAATCACGTCAGCCAGTTGAACAATCCCGTCGTGTGAAACCACTTTTAGTCCGTGACGGACCAAAACTGTCGGAAAATCAGTCTGTGTATTTATTTTATTTTTTATTTTCCGCCTTTTGTTCATGGCATTGCGGCTAGGGATTTCTTTTTATTCTTGTTCATTCTTAGATGGCGGCTAAATGCTCGGTGCGGGACGAGTGGTTCAACAAAGAAGACGAACTGGGACACAAGTACGCTGTGTGGGCCGCACGAGCCAGCCGTACTACCATCTCGTGCAGGCTTTGTAACTGCATGTTCAGCATTGAGCAGAAGGGCTTCCAGGCCCTCCAACAGCATGTCAGGACGATGAAGCATAAGACTGCCGTGGAGGTCCAACTAAACCCGCGGCAACTAGTGCTAGCTGCACGACAAACAGCAGATGCTCAGCCCGCCGGCCAGTCTACAGCTGGGCTAACCCCTCCCGCAGTGCTGGACCAACCTGTTCCCCTTCACCTGATGTTACGGCAGCCCGGTGCCCTGCGCGCTGAGCTCATCTGGGCCATGAAAGGCGTTCAATCTAGTTTTTCCGCCGCTTCGAATGTTGGAATCGTAGAGGTTTTTAAAGAAATGTTTGGGAAGGAGCATGTCCCTAGGAATATGACTTTAGGCAGGACCAAGACGACGTACTTGTGGACTGAGTCCCTGGGCCCTTATTTTCATAAGTTGATGCTGGAAGATGCTATTTCAGCAGTTAGCTATACTATATGTTTTGATGAAACCACCAATGAGAAGAGCGTAAAGGAACTGCAAGTAGGGATAAGGTTCTATTCCGAGAAAAGAAAAGAAGTGGTGTTTCATCACCTAGACATTTTTTATTGGAAAAGCTACAGCTGACATTCTGTTTAATCTGTTGGTCAAATCAATAGAATGCGCTGCTTTGGACCCAGGGAAAATGTTGATGTTGTCAGCTGATGGCCCAAATGTAAATAAAGCCATTTATAACAGGTTCCGTGACAGAATGAAAACTGAGTGTGACAGGGGTCTATTAAACATAGGTTTTTGTAACTTGCACATTTTGCACAATGCGTTTGAACGTGGCTTAAGCGTTATGGGGTCTGATGTATCTGAACTTGCAATTTTGGTGTACAATTTTTTGGACTATCCAAGTAGATTTGAAGTTTATGAGAAATCTCAAGAACACAATAAGGTGCCATGTCATGCCTTTTTAAAACATGTGTGTTCTAGATGGCTTACACTAGGTCCTGCAGCTGAAAGATTACAAGAGCAGTGGCCAGCACTCTCTGCTTACTTTCTGAAAGTTCTGCCACTTAAAAAGGGAAAGGATGCTGAAAAATTACTGCAATCAAAATGTTATCAGGCTATTGCTAGTGCTCTAAAAGATGATACTTTCCCCGCTCAGATTGCGTTTGTAGTATATAGTGCAAGTCTTTTTGAAAGATTTTCAAAAGTATTTCAATTACAGCAACCTATGATACATGTTCTGTATGAAGAAGTGTCAAATTTGTTCATATTGCTCTTGAGTAGGTTCTGCCAGGCAGAAGCATTGAAGAGTACCAGTGAATGTTTGAAAGAATCTTTCATCATGGATGGCAAAAATTTTATGGAATTGAAAAATGTTGACATAGGGAAGAGTGCTGAACGTCTCCTGATCGATAAGAGCTGTAGTGAACTGCAAGTATTGAAGTTTCATCAAGAGGCGCGGAAGCATTATCAAGAGGTAGCGAAGTAAGTACTTAACAAGTCCATCCTTAGTACTGGAAAGTATGCCAAGCAGTTGAAATGCTTGCAGCCTCAGTCCATCAAAGAAAGTAAGTCTCTGATGAGCATTGTCTTTGTTTACAAAATGTTGCAGCTGCCTTTGAAAGATGTGTACGAAGAGAAGCTTCGCGATGAATGGAAGCTGTTGCAGCTAGAAAATCTCCCACATTTTGAGGAAAGTCCAAGGATTGACCATTTTTGGCGTCAAATTTTTGAAATTTTAGACTTTAGTGGGCAAGCAAAATATCCGCTTGTGAGCAAAGTCGTGAAAGCCATCCTACCGGCAGCTCATGGAAGCTCAGATGTGGAACGTGGATTTTCGGAATCAAGAAATCAACTTCCGGCAGATAGAGCCGCAATGGAAGTGCGCACCCTGAATGCTCGACTGAATATTCGTGACGGTATGAGGGAGTTCGGTGGGCGGGCTGAAGCGGTACCCATCACAAAGGCGCTTCTGAAAGTGGCAGCTGGCGCTCACAGCAAATATGAAAACTATTTAGAGGCTAAGCGCAAGGAGGCAGAGGAAGAGCAAAGGAAAAAGGAAGAAGCGGAGGACATTCGGCGCAAGCAAGAAGAGCAGGAAAAAATCTCAAGTTAAAGAAAGAAAGGAGATAGGAAAATTACAGGAAGAGTTCAGGAAGGCAAAAGAAGCAGAAGAAGAGGAGAGACAAGCTTCTGATTACCTAATTGATGAGGCTAACCAAAAGCTAAAAGCTGCTTTGGTAAAGGGTGATCTGAAAAGTGCAAAAATTGCCCAAGGTATGCTAGGTGCCCGCAGCATGCGATCCCGGGCAGAAGATCTCCGCAAAAGGCAGGCAGAGCCACTAAGGAAGAAAGTCGAGAAACGCACCTCCACCCTACTTGAAAAGCTCTTCAAGAATCGTGGGAAACGACGGCGCGATGAAAACAGCGACGATCCAGATGACCCTGACATTTGAATTCATTTTTAAGACTGATGACAACTTGTGAATTTTATTTTAAGACTGATGATATCTACTTTTCTTTTTATGTGTCAGTACGACAGTATTATTTGTTTTAGGTGTGTTTTTTTTTTCTAGTAAGGAGTCGATTATAACATAAACATTGTTTTATCTTAAGACTAATGATATCTATTTTTATTCTTATGTGTCAGTATGGCAGTATTATAGTTTTAGTTTTTTTTTCTAGTAAAGAGTCTATTATAACATAAACATTGTTTTGTTTTCCACATTTATATTTTTGTTTTACGATTTAAATTTCTTGAGTGTTGCATTGATTTTCCAATCCATTATTTCCAAGTGTCCTCTCTTAACTACATGAAAAATGACAATCAGTACTCAGAGATATTAACATAGGCGCAATTTGGTCGACATTTTTGGGGGGGCTAATTTATTTTTCAGATACACATTCTTAAAAATTTTGTCTATTTCAATACAGTTTTGTCACATTTTTTGGGGGGCTATGGTTGGTTTTGGGGAATTTAGCCACCCAATCCCCCCCCCTAATTGCGCCTACAGATATCAAAAAACGTTAAAATTATGAACCAGATATACAGCCATAAATGCGAATAATGCTATGAATTTACTCACTATTTTCTCACTTTTTCATACAAAAACTCACCTTTTTTTCACTTTTTTGAAAGAAAAAAAAACCACTCACTATTTCACTATTTTTGGACGAGTGAGTGGATGGGATTTTCTGAATATTCTGATAATTGTTTTGTGACTAATAGCAAAGCTGTCTCCTCAAGATTCTTCCTATATTGAAGGGTGGTGCTGATCTTCAAATTGCATTTCTCACATTCTTCATTTTATTCTCATTTGATGGCCTTCGCATTAAATTCTATGAAAGAATGATTGTTTTGAGTCCAAAATTATATCTTATATGGTATAGTGATGAGCTACTTCACCTGCTCCTGAAGAAGTTTATTTCTTCACAGAATACCTCCCATGGTCATATAATTTCTGGTTCTGCAACACTCACTTCCTAGGATCAGGGATTATTGCTATGTTCTGTACCATTTCCTGTACCCTTAAGTCTTCCCCGTTCAGTATCATCAAGAGCATTGTATTCTCTGATCTTATTATCTTAGATAATATGGTTTACAAACTTAAAAAATTTAAGACTTTTTTCATGTGAATGTTGCTATTATCGGAATAATCCTTTGCTTGAACATTCTTTTATTCTTATAACCTTTGCCATAATGATAGAAATATGTAGCATATTATGTCATATTGAAGCACAGTTCCCCAAAGGTCATATTTTGGTTATACAGTAAATCAGTCAAATATATAATTATATAATGGCCTATGCTTCCCTCTGTGTACTTATTTACATAACTACCGTATTCACAAATGGATATATTTATATAATATATCCTCTGGTTTAGGAATGGCCAGTAGAGTGGTACAGTTGACAAGATTCTTGCTTAAGGTGCCGAAGGTTGCAGAATTATATTTCAGCTCTTTGTGAATTTGAGAAACATTCCTAAAATGACAGTTCTACGAGGCATTATTACATTATCATTACCATAATTTTTTGTTGACTCCATCTAAAATTAATTTACAAGTGCACTTGTGAATACCTGATTTACAAGTGCACTTGTGAATACCTGATCCATAAGTGCAGTGTGGGTAATGGTCTGCTCTCAAGAAGTGAACTTCTCAACTAGTACACAAGATGACATATTCTTCATTTCAAGTGTTATGGTGCATTTACAGGGTGTCTACCGGTAAAAAGCTAAATAGTAGCTTATGTTACCGATGGGTAACAAAAGTATTGAAAAGTAGCTGATTTCTATGTGTGGATAGTTGGAGGTAACTAAAATTTGCTGAGGGCTGGCTAAATAATTTAAACTTAGGAGCTCTAGGCTCACAGATTGCCATGAATGCGTCTCTGGCACTGACAAACATTTGGTGTTGCCAACCTAACCATGACTCAATAGAACCTGGAACATGCACAGGAAATTACGCCGCTGTTTCTGACCGCGAGGACAACATGAATCTTGTTGAACATCCGAGAGTGGCGGTGACAGCGAACAATGACGACAGCGGGATTCTTATTGGAAATATCTGTTCCCGAAGGAATTCTTTGTGAATTTGTTAAAGCGGGATTCTTGTCAAACGATTTCGTAATAATGCTATATTTTCCCGTACCCGACCTCAAGAGCTATAGAACGCTCGTCAAATGAACAAGTGTGTCACAGATTGCGTAAATCGCTATGGTTCTGTGTGTTCTACCATGAAGATTACAGGAATCTCCTCAAAAGGCTGAGTGCTGCTCCGATCGTGTAACATCTTGACACTTCTTCGTACATGACCGTGAAGACGGATTGCGTACCGATCACGTAACGTCGCAATATTTCTCCGTGCGCTACTGAGAGGACAAAGAAAATCTTTTCGTACGGCCAAGAGCAGAGAAAAGTATGGGTAATATCTAGTACACAAGATGACACAAATGCTGAAACAAGTACAACTCATTTGATATTAAATATCCATTATTTATTTTATTTTAAATTATTTATCCATATATATTATAATTGTGAAGGATTGTGTGTGTGAGTGAGTGTGTTAGTTACCTCTTCACACTAAAACGGATTTGGTTGAAATTTGAAATGGAGATAGGTACCCTGAGTTAACATATAGGCTGCCCTTCATCGATATATATGAAGCTCAATGATCGTAGTTAGGCCCTTTGGCACAAATCTACAATGTTTCACCGATCTGAACCAAATTTTACGTACTACACTGTGGATTCCTGCGAGGAACTGAAATTGTGAACAGCCCTCTCCATTCCCAAAATTTAGGCCCTTTGGCACAAATGTACACAGTTTCACCAATCTAAACCTTTGGTTTACTTCAGTAGCACTTTCCACTTGAAATTTCGGATGGCCCTTTACATTCCTTACATTTAAGCCCTTTGGCACAAATCTACACCGTTTAACCGAACAGAACCTAATTTTATGTACTTGTCTTTTGAAACACTGCGGATTGCACTGATAGCGTATACCCTGGATTAACACAGGCTATCTTTCATCCATATAAATAAAGCTCAATGTCCGTAGTTAGACCCTTTGGCACAAATCTACACCGTTTCACCGATCTGAACCAAAATGTATGTACGTACACTTTAGAACCCGAGGAGTATGCACTGTAACCTTGAAATTTCGGACAGCCCACTGCATTCCCTACATTTGGCCCCTTTGGCACTAATCTACACAGTTTCACCGATCTGAACCAAATTTTACTTACTTATCATGGAACTATAGGCAAATCTGAGTTCAACGAACTGTTGTTCAGAATTGGCCTGGTGATAAATCTGCAGATGATTTCGGTACAGGTTACACGGTCCATGTTCGTAACATGGAATGTTTTCCTTTGACAATGCATCTACACCATGTGCGAGGGCAACCTCTTTCAAAGATCTCTAATAGCACAATAATCAGGAATTTTCAATATTTAGAGGCATGTGTGGCGAAAGGGTTCTTGAAAATTTCAATCCCTGGTATATAACACTGGACGAGGCTGCATAATGTACATTAGCCGGCAACGTTTGAGATATGTTACTATAGTTCTATTAATAGCGACATGTTGACATTCTAATCATCAATCATTGCGGTAAAATTGCACCCTTAAGGAAAAATATTTTTAATTCTCCATAATCCAATAGATTTGTCATTCCAGGGTCCAAGTGTGGAATTCCCTCTTCAAGCTATATTCGCAATTACTATTAGCAAAGCACAATCACACACACTTACCAGAAGCAAGTGTACATTTAGCCAAAACCATTTTTTCCCATGGTCATCATTAGGCTATGTGACGTGACGAGTATCCAGACAACAAAATTGTTATGTCTCAGCGAAACATGCCAAAACCAAATATGTAATTTTAAAATGTGTTCACATAAGGTAACATCGTATACCCTGCAGACTTTCTCAACTCTATGAAATTCCCATTTTGCGGCTCATAGGCCTGCTAATATACTGTAGGAATCAGAATTTTCGGAATTGAATTAGACCCACCCAGCCGTGATAGCTGTAATACAATAGGCCAATTATCAGCAATAATGCATCATCCCCACTGTCTTCATCACGTGTGAAGCCGCGGGTGCATGCTAGTTTATATTTTACCTATTAATTTCTTACTTTTGTTAGTTACTTATTATATACGTACATGTACATCGTTCTTTATTTTTATTTCTGCAATTTTTCAGCATGTATTTTGTTTCTAAAATTGTTCAGTATGTATTCTTTCTCAAATCGTAGTTCTCTTTTTAATTATGTACAGAATAAAGTGCATTTTAATCGAGCCAAATGATAAAATACCATCAGAGTTTTTATGCGTTAAGCACCGTAAGTGCATTTTATTTACCGCTTTAAACACAGTTTATTGTTGGTTTTTCGCTGCGCGTTGAGATTCTACAGTGAGGGCCCTCCCTATCGAACGGAGACTCGCTTTAGCTGCGTGCCGCCCGGCTCACCGAGATTAGCTCAGTGTTCGGTAAGGCGATAGCAGCAGCGTAGTGCTCAACTAGTTCAACCCATTTACACTTACATGAATTTCAGAGTAGTTGCTGGGAATGCTGTACTTCATTTTCCAAACACACATTGCACCAGCGTAGGAAGTTTTGTTACACTCGCTGTAATTTATCCTGTCTGATATTTCATATTGGTGCATTTATTTTGTTCTCGAGAGCCTCCAGATACGCGGATTGTAAAGTTATATCTTTTGATGGGTTTCCCCACAAGTATGAATTGCACGGCGCTGAAACGTACGAACACATTTACTGCAAGACTTCTTGAGAAGATAAGTTCTAGCTAGGAAAAATCGTTGTTTTGTTCAATAACTAATCCTATTCACGGTGTACAGTACTTCACCACAAGTCTTAACTCTGTGAACTATGTTATCTTGCCAGCTGGGAATGTAATCAAGCTATGACCGCATGCCTTGATTCCCAACTCGCTGTTGTGCAATGGAAGATACCACTTATCTAGCGCTGACTCAATGCTCTCCGTGCGTCACATGGCCCAAGAAAGCCTCGGTGCTATAGGGAAGGCTCCCACTATGCTGTAGACCGCAGAGACATCTTGAATTAAAATGTCGCTAAATAGTAGTTAATTTTTACTACTTCATACTTACAGTAGTAAGATTTAACAAATTGCCAATATTCTATTCGGATTTTAATAAATACATTTCTACGTTTTGTACCTGTCCAAGTTCTTGTTGGTATTGTTTGTCATTTGTATGAGGAAAGTGTGGATAGACCTGTGATCGAAGAGTTAGTCCAGTTTATTATGATGTCGGAAATTGAATTGATTGATATTGCAATGGGAATGTGTGGTAACACTGCACATTGCGGCAGTTTCTTGCAAATTTGCATACCAGTTTATAGAATTTCTAAGTCCTTTATCTCCAAGCTATTGTAATCATTTTTGGGTACACATTTAGGTAAAAGGCAAATTTCTTTGCAAACGCACTTCTGGAAATGGAATCGCTCTTACCTAAAATCCTTATCATTCCCACAAGTCTATAGTCGTGCAAATAAGGATGAAGTATTGGCAGAATGTCATGAACTTGCACAAAAGTTGCTTATCATTTCTAGCTAAATGAAAGGAAAAGGACTGTTGCATTACATTGTAGAACCGTACTAAATACCTAACATTTGATCTCATTATTTGCATCTGTTTGAACTGTGCATTTTTCAAATTGGTATATGTGACTCCGATTACAATTGTATCTGAAGAAAACTTTTCATATGGAAGTGCATATTTTGTATGTTTTTGAAATGATATGAAAATAAAGATATATATAAAAAAAGGAAATTAACTTTTATTTTGTGAAGAGATTTAGTTTTTAACTTCAAAACTTTACTAATCAAAGTTTTTAAACTAATTTCTTTTTTGGTGGTACTTTTTAGAAAGATTTACAAGCCTATTGAATTTTACTGTTCTTTTCATTATTTACCTGGTTCCATATTTTATATGTACACACACTCAAGGTGCATCCAAAAAGTACGGTGAATGGACGGATAATTGCAATAGCAACGTGTGGTAACACTGTATGTACGAGGGAATGGAGACACTTCAAGATGTGTCACCTGGTTTTGAACACACGGAGCTGAAGGAGGTTAAGTCTGCTGCAGCCACTCGAACGTAATGCATGTGAAGACTCATGTTATGGTGCAATGAAGCAATGCATTAACAGACAGTTTTGTTACAAATTGAGGAAAACAGCGGTGGAGACTCTGGCTATGTTGGTGCAAGTGTATGTATAGAACAAAAGCCGTAAGCAGAAAATGTGTTTATGACGGGTTCAAACACTTTTTGGGCCGGCCCCGTGGTGTTAGGGTAGCGTGGCTGCCTCTCACCTGAAGGCCCCGGGTTTGATTCCCGGCTACGTCAGGGATTTTCAAAACTGACGTGAGGGCTGGAACGGGGTGCACTCAGCCTGGTGAGAACAGTTTAGTAGCTGTCTTGCCAGTGAGGCAGCGCCCCGATCACGAAAACCGGCCGAGGGGACCCGATGCGCTGATCACGCGTCCCCGCAATATCCGCAGGTCAAATGGCTGGGCAGAGGTCGCTTGGTAGGCCCTGGCCCTTAAATGGCTGTAGTGCCGGGGGTTATATTATGGTACTTTTATTAACCTGGTGATCGCAAAGCCAACATGGTGGCCAAGCGAAAATGAAACATTGAAATGGATTTTTCTTGCGACTTTTCTTCCGAGCGCTGTGAAACTTGGTACAGTATATCTTCATACAAGCCTTGATATACTGAAGTGTTATGTAATGCGAATTTATGAGAACTTATAAATGGTGGCTGTGCAATTTTTTAAATTCTCTTTTTCATTTCTCGTGTCCTAAGTAATACCAGTAGGATAATTTAAAGTAGACTATTTAGTTCTTCACGGAACTAGTTGTTATCCTGGTGTTAACACTGTTCTTAGACGAGGTTTTAGATTATATTTGATTGGTTATTGACCATTTTAAAGGGCTTTGATATTGTGCCTATTAAGGGAGATAGGCCTATATGTACTTTTTTCTCTATAAATTCAATATTTTTCTCCCCATTGGTTAATGGTTGGTGCTATCTAAAAACGTTCCAGCGATAGGTTTTTGGTCTATATCCGAATGGATCGATGTTTCACCTATTAAGAAAGTTAAAAGCGATATTTCACTTTTTCCAAAAAATCCCTCTTTCCCTTGATCTGATTTTGGCCAGTAATTTACTCGACCAAGATTTTGATAGGTTATATTTTATGTATAAATTTGAATGATTGATGTAAAAAGAAGGTAGTTATCGTGTCCACAATAAAGTGTTGAACTGACGGTGGTTTTGTGGTCTGGGTGATGTGAAACAGGAAGATATTTCGAAGTTTTCCGAAAGTCTCAACATGGTACCTGGTGCGGATCGTTCAATTTAAGACCTCCTGAATCAGACAGAACTCAGAATGCCTTCAGCTAAAATTAAGTGGAGCCTTACAAAGAGGGTTCTGAAAATGTATGTAAGGTTAGAAAAGGTAGAGGAGACCAAGTGGCTTTAAATTTATTAGGAACTTTAATCAAGCATAAGTGTGAATCCCACAAAGGGCAAAGCCCAATAAATATCTCACAATAAAAGTTAACAAATGGAACCGAATTCAGTATCTGATCAGCAAATGGGTTTAACATGAGGTTTTAATGAAAGAGAACATTTCAGTAAACATAACACACGCAGTATCATCTGGTACTGGCAATCGAATTCAAAATAGCAAAACCAGTACATACGTAAAAAAAGAACGGAAAAAAAAAGGAATTGCTACGTATGCATTAGAGGTTTTAACCATCGAATGCAAACAAGAAAGCATTAATTAACAAGTGAATGGCAAGAAAGTGCATTTCAACCAGGAAATAGTATGTCATTGGTTTTACGTCCCTTTTAACTACCCTGGCTTTTAGAGACGCCGGGGTGCCGGAATTTTGCCCCGAAGGGGATCTTTAACGTGCCAGTAAATGTACTGACACGGCTCCCTCGCATTTGCGCACCCTCAAATGCCAGCTGACTGTGCCAGGTTTCGAACCTGCAACCTTGGGCTCAGCAAGCGAGAACGTTACCCCTGAGCCACGCAGCCAGACCCAGGAAATAGGTTATTCATAGAAAACCGTAAGGTAAAGGAAGGCCTTAAAGTTAATAAATGCAATGCAGAATTACGAGGCTGAAGCGCCTTTAGAAAAAATGAGTACGGCCTGCAAACAGAGGACAGTTGAAATATTGAAAGCTAGTTTTAAGTGAGGATCTTGGTGATCGTCTATTATGAAAATGTTCTAGCGATGGTTGCACATGACACTTGGTACACAAGCAGCTAAACTGCTGAAAAACGCTGAGACCTAGCAGGTCATTATAACAATGCTACTTCTCCAGGAGAAGCAGTTTAAAAGTTAGTGAACCTTTGCTAATAATACATGCTCACTTGTAGAAACACATTTTAGCCCAAGTTAGGCATGGTCAAATCTAATGACCAGACTTGTAGTATTTCGAAGAAATAAAGCCTAAAGGCAAGCCAACCGTGGCTTGTAGAGAAGTGAGACACTGTCAGCAGGTGATGAATTTTCCATTAGTCCCATGGCATAGGAAGTACTATTTAGACAGCAAGCTAGTGTCTAAATGATTACAAGTTCGTAGATTTCAAAATGTTGACGATGAAAAGCGTACACATTTGTCGATAGCTTCGACATGATGACAGCAAGTGTCCTATAGACAAGTATGGTTGACAGCGAATGTCTAAGTTGACAACGTGTGTGGGAAATGTTAAGACGCGTGGTGCTTAAATAGGAGCTCGGACGAGGAGTTTCTGGAAACTTGGTGAATCAGGAGGCATGATTGGTCGGCTGGACTCCGTCACTCCCTTAGGCTTATAAGGGAGGTGCGCCCGGGAGGACTCGTCAGTTGATCTTTGTCCGAAGTAATAGTGACACCATAGCAGCTATTCTTTGAAGGTTCAGTTATTTCTATTATGTGTCGCGCAACTCGTCGGCGGGGCCTGGTATTGGGGCTGGGCCTGGCACAGTGGGTAGAGTGGTCCAAGACGTCCCCCACAGCTTACGTCTACTACCCGACGACCGGTCATCTACAGATGGCGCTGCAGATGTTCTGGATCCAATATAATCCAGAGGAAGATCATCAACCGGAAGATGCTCCGTACTTGCCGGAGAACATAGTGCCAACCCACGTCCAAGATTTCACATGGATACGGTGGAGAACTGGGCCGTGGGATATACTGCTGTGGTGTCACTGTTACTTTAGACAAAGATCAACTGACGAGTCCTCCCGGCCTGTCAGAGGCTTGCATGAGGTCACTTCTGTTGTGTGTAAGTGCATTCCTTTCTTTAAAACAAAACCAAAGCTTCCTCAGCAACTCATGGCTGACCTTCCTTCTTTTCGCTCTGCTCCAAACAGACCGTTTGCACTCACTGATATTGATTACGCTGGTCCCTTCTTGTACCAAAGAAAACAATTCTGAAGCCAAGCGAAAAAGTATTGGTAAACTGTACATTTCTCTTTTTGTATGTATGGTCACTGGTGCCATTTATTTGGAACTCGTTCAAATGCTTCCTCTTCCTATTTACTTCCTGCATTCTCTCGATTTGTTGTTAGAAGGGGCATTCCTTCAGAAGATTTTTCTGACAACACCAGAAATTTCCTTGGTGCCTCCGAGCAATGGAGGAAACCTCTTAGTTCTTCACTTGCTTAAGAACAAATTCATAACTACTCTCGCTTGAAAAACTTTAAATGGCATTTAATTCCACCCTACGCACCTCATCATGGTGGACGTTGGGAATCATGTGTCAAGTTGACAAAAAGACATTTGAAAAAAAAAAAATCATTGGATCCACTATTTTGTCCATTGAAGAGTTCAACTCTCTATTTATACTTAACGAGGGTACTGTCAACTCCCGACCTCTATCTCCTCTGTCCAATGATCCTTCGGATTTCCTCTCATTCCTGGTCATTTCTTGATAGGCAGTTCTTTAAACGCTCTACCTCTTCTCATTGATCGCAGGTTGGATCTTTCTTTACCTATTCTTTGGAAAAAAATGGAGGCTCTTAGGCCCAGATTTTGGAAGCGGTGGAAACTGGAGTACGTAAACTCATTACAGAGGAGAATGAAGTGGCAGCTCTCTCATCCTAACCTTCGGGAGGGTGTCTTGGTGCTCTTAAGAGATCCAAGCCGCCCTCTTGTTTGACACGCCGGTAGAATCGACGAGTGGTTCACCGGTCGTGATGGTAGAGTACGAGTGTCAAAATTAAATACTCCTAGCGGACACTGTGTACGTCCAATTTCATTTATTCCCCCTTTGCCACTCTAGCTCTGCTCCTGATGTGTTCTCTAATTTGCGCCTTGTCTTGTTCTTGTTGTTGCCCCTCTGGCAGTATGCTCGCATTTGCGAAGGCTATTAAGGCCTTAGCTTGTCGTAATTTTTCGAGAGAAATAATTAAAAATTAAAATTTCAGCTGTTTTAACGTAACATATTTGATATGTGCTCACGACTATCTCGCACCCGGTATTCCCGCGTTCGATTCCCGGCTCCCTCAGGGATTTTAGAAACTGACGTGAGGGCTGGAACAGGGCGCTCTCAGTCTCGTGAGGACAATTGAATGGCTATCCGACAGTGAGTCAGTTCCCGGGTCACGGAGACCAAGATTAACAACTGATAGGACCCGACGCGCTGAGGACATGTTGCCGCTTTATCTGCAGGCCAAATGGCTGGGCAGCGGTCACTTGGTAGACCTGGGCCTTAGTGCCATGGGGTTTGGTTTTTATTGTTATTATTTGTGTCCATTCCCCTTTCAGGGGAGCGCTAAAAACACAAAAATCTAGCTTTTGGGGGTGTTTTTTTTTTTTCTTGCCAAAATAGTTTCATCCGTTCACTGTGTGCCTTCTTCTCTTCATCTGTCTATTTACGCCTAGTTCTTTTGGGTTGTGATCTAAATTCAAATTTGGTTCCTTATTTTAGGGGCTGCGACAACGCGGTCATGTAGCCCCGTGTACTTTGGGTGTGTGTTGAATTTGTCTGATGACCGGTGTTAATTGTTATAGCTGTATTAGTGTGTGTTATCTGTGATTCATAGAAGGACTGCAGACGATTATTTTTTTCATGTTGGTCCTACTTTTGCTTCTAAATGCTACCGTCCACGACACTTGGCTGCGGACGTGGCTACTAAATGACAACTCTATCAGCACCTGGCGGCGAACGTTGGAACTAATATAGCGTTATCAAACTAACCTACACATTTGAGCTTCCACAAGTGTAGTTAGTGGAAGGTTCTTTTTCATGCTATAAATCTGACATGGGACCGCCGGCTTTACTTCCCTCCAAAGGAATGCATACTGAGGGATTTCTAACGCTTTAAAAAAATCCGGCAACTTCGGCCGGTTTTCCGCGATCTTGGGCATAGAAGCTCAGCATGCTACCAACTACGCCACCGAAGCCGCTAAATTCAAATTTCTGGTTTCTGATTTTTTTCTCTACAAATGCTGCGGTTGTGAATGTCTTCTATGGTGATAGGTAATTGTTGTAAGTCTTCCATAGTTTCTTTGTACCAAGAAGTTCCCAATTTCGACGTAGAAATTATGTTGAATATTATTCTTTTAGTCAGTCTGGTGTTGTTCATTCTGGCGATATGTGTAAAGAACTTAACCCTGCGTTTTCTGATGAGTGTCGTGATAGATTCAGTATTTCTGTATAATTCTTCTTTGGGTCTTGTTTGCCAGACATGATCTCTGAGAACGGCACCCTATTTTTCCCCCTGAATTATTATTATTATTAATATTGACCTAACGTTAAATAGATCGAGGAATATGATAGTGTTATTGGGTTATCTGTCAGCCTATTGCCTATTTCATAAAAAACCTCCAAACTCTAGTGCACTACTGGTCGACAGTAGCATGCAGTTGTCCCGAAACACATCGATGCTTTATACATCTCGGCCAAACACTCAAAGCCATGTTATGGATTTAAATGGTCGTAAAAGTTTGTCACAACATAACTTACAAATTCGATAACTGAGCAATATGATTAAAATAAATATTCAGAGCAGAATTCCTTTTAAGTAGCCAGATGCCAGGAAAATCTGTAAAATTTGCTATAGGAATGGGTAATCTCGCAAATGAAGAAGACAAGGAATAAAGTAAAAATTTGACAAGAAACCTTACGTTCCGTAACGCTTTAGCTATGGAAAAAAAAAACTACTTCACGAGCCTTACAGTAGTCGCATATGATGTGTAACATCTGACATAGAAGAAACCTCACATGAAATTTTTGGTACACCGGTATTGTATGTCTACCCCTTATTATTCCCGTTTTCCTACGGGGTCGGGGATGAGATGCGATGGAAGTATTTGGGCGAATTGTTTTTACGACCGGATGCCCTTCCTGAAACAAACCTCACGAAAGGAGTTAATGAGAGATGAAATGAATGATGGTGAATGAAACTGGGTAAGGATGTGGAAGGAAACGGCCGTGGCCTGTCAGAAGGTATCGTCCCAGCATATGCCTGGAGTTTAAAATGGGGAAACCACGGAAAACCATTTCAAGGACGGCAAATTGTTCATACACCGGTATTTTTAAATATTTTTGGCACAAATATTAATCTATTGTAAAAGGGAGTGTTTTACAGGTATTGTAGTTTTATACATAGGTTGGTTTTTTAGTTTTGGCACCTTAGTTATAACTGGATTAATAACTCAGATGGTTCCAAGTTTCACAGGCCCTCGATGTAGTCCCCACCGTTGCGTACAACGTGTTCCCAGCGATGCGGAAGTCGTTGGATCCCGTTGGCACTGCCCAATAGTTTTTTTTTTTTTAGTTTTGGCACCTTAGTTATAACTGGATTAATAACTCACTTTGATGGTTCCAAGTTTCACAGGCCCTCGATGTAGTCCCCACCGTTGCGTATGTGTTCCCAGCGATGCGGAAGTCGTTGGATCCCGTTGGCACTGCCCAATCTACTGATGGTACGAAGAGAGCGCTCAGCAGCCTGCTCCCCGCGCATTGTCATCTTCATCTTCGGGATGAGATCATAGTTGCAGGGACTGATGGGGGGTGATAGGGGACCTCCCAGCCCCAGCGATCCAACAATGCCGACACAACGCCTGCTGTGTGTGCCCTAGCATTGTCATGCAGAACGATGGGCGGTGTAACCATGAGGTGGCGCCGTTTCCTTCTCAGAGCTCCTCGGAGATGGTCTTGCAGAAACGAACAATAGTACGCCGCATTAACGGTTTGCCGTCGGGGAAACAGTATGGCAGCGCTTCCGTACCATTGAAGACGCTAAGCAGACTGCCGCGCGCTCTCTTCGTACCATCAATAGATTGGGCAGTACCAACGGGATCCAACGACTTCCGCATCGCTGGGAACACGTTGTACGCAACGGTGGGGACTACATCGAGGGCCTGTGAAACTTGGAACCATCTAAGTGAGTTATTAAACCAGTTATAACTAAGGTGCCAAAACTAAAAAACCAACCCATGTACTACGGTACTCATTTTATTAGAGGTATTGTAGCTTCCACCAGTAGTAGCCTAAATAAAGAATACGATATGGATCAACTAGGTTAATAGACGCGACACTGTTCATAACCTTAAATTCCCTATAAATAGGCCAACTTGCGAGTAAATGCAATGTGCACAGCAGTAGATCATGAAAGACTTGCCCAGTTCCCGGACCTCTTGATTCTCAGACCAACACGTAATTTCATATGGATTCTGTTAAAATGAGTCATATTAATATGATAAATATCCTATAAGACGATAATCTGGTAGCAAGAATATCTAACCCGTCCGGGATTCGAACCCGAGATCTCTAGATTCACAGTTAATGATGCTAACCCCACGGCTATTTCGACCACACGAATATTAGGTACAAGATGTTGACTTATTTTCACGTACCAATAATACTGCATCACGGAATTACGTTTCACTAGCGGACCCGTGCGAGAAATCTTATCATGTTCATAAGCCACACTTTCCCCAATAGGTTTATAATAAGATACTTCGGGAGAAAGGTTATGTTTTTATTTGAACCAAATGATTATAGAACACTATTTAGGTTTCAGGCGTTCCTACGGCCAAAATGCGAACTGAAGAGCAATGATATCGCGTATTTTCCTACAGCAACAGTATTTGCAAATAGCACACTTCTTACAAAAATGGATATTTATGAAATTATAATGCAATTCGTCACTGCTAATTTCTGAGGCCTATATGATGATGATAGTTTTAAAGGTTTTGAAAACAACTCATATTGTAGCATGATACAGGAACAGTATTTGCAAAAGCACACTTCTTACACAAATCGATATTTATGGAATTAGAATGCAGAAGAAAAACCTGTACCCAATCCATTGATTTACTGATTCTGAAAACCAGAAGAAGAAAAACTGTAAGAGAATTATCGTTCAATAGTTTTAGACGACAACTTGTAGTTGCAGCATGTTAGAGCAACAGTATTTGCAAAAAGCACAATTCATACAAAAATCGATGTTTATGGAATTAGAATGCAGAAGAAAAACCTGTATCGCGGCATAATAACGGACCTGGAAATGATAGAAGAAAGAACTGTAAATAGGTCTAAGGTTTTAGACGACGTTACACTCACTGGTTATACGATTCGAGTACTGAATGCATTGATTTACTGTTTCTGAAACACATGCGAAATGATGGAAGAAAACCCGTAAGAGAATTAACGTTCAATAGTTTTAAGGTTTAAGACGACAACTCATAATTGCAGCATGTTTGAGCAACAGTATTTGCAAAAATCACAATTCTTACAAAAATCGATATTTATGGAATTAGAATGCAGAAGAAAAACCTGTATCGTGGCATATTAACAAACCTGAAATTCCATAAATCCATTGTTTAGACTAATGAGTTGAAATCATGTGTGTCCATTGACGCCAAGCTTATCAGTAACACTCACCGGTTATACGATTTAAGTACTCAATCCATTGATTTACTGTTTCTGAAAAAGATTCGAAATGATAGATATTTATGAAATTAGAATGCAGAAGACAAAACTGAAAATTAATCAACGCTTAATAGTTTTAAGGATTTTAATAGTTTTAAGGGTTTAGACAACTCATAATTGCAGCATGTTTGAGCATCAGTATTTGCAAATCGCACACTAATTACAAAAATTGATATATATATATGAAATTAGAATGCAATTCGTCACTGCTAATTTATGAAATTATACGATTTGAGTAGGGCCTACACATTCCTTTTATTTACTATTTCTGAAATCCATGCAAAATGATAAAGGAAAGACCTCAGTATGTTAAAATGACATAAAACGGGCGCCAGAGCGACCAAAATGTGAAGTGGACAGAACTTATGGAGCGTATCTTCCTGCACCAACAGTATCTGCAAATCGCACACTTCGTACATTTTTAAATGTCATTTTTTAAAGAAATTATTGATATTTATGGAATTAAAGTGCAATTCGTCACTGCTAATGTCTATTCCCTTTCATTTTAATGCTCATTTTCACGATCGGTCGCTTGTGAGTGCCGCAGGAGAGATCTATACTACTGAAATAATATATATGTTGATTGATTTAAATTTTGCTTGTTTCGATAATGTTCCTGCATGAAATTGAGTTTAAAATGCCTTATGAATAGGCCCTCTTGTGAGTAAGGAGAATGTATTCAGCAATAGTTCATGAAGGCTTGCTCAATTCCCGTATAAACACAACGATTATATTATATTGATGACTACATTACCGTTATGTGGGTTAATATTTGAATAGCCATTGTTTGATATTAAAGCATTTTATCATTTAAATACTGATACGAAGACTTCGAACATTTGCCATGTGCTTTGTTTCAATCACTTGCCACCAGAGTTCGCATGAGCGTTTACCGTCAGAATGAAAGTGTTCAGCAATGCGATCCAGCTGGCAGTGAGTCTTACACACTTCTGTTTGATCCACCACTGCCAACTGGATCATCTGATCCACTTCCGTCCCACTTTTGGAAATCACTCCCACAAATATCCAGCAACCGAGTGGAAAGATGTTACACATACAAATTGAAAACAAATATTGGGAAGAAGGCCGCCTTCCGGAAGATATTGAAGTACAAGTTGTAATCAGTTTTGAAACTTCTGATTCATTCAACATTGATGACGATGGTGATGAATTGTGACTTATTCCCGTTTTCAACGGGGTCGGTGATGGGATGCGATGTGGCAGGTGGTTTTTACGGCTGGATGCCCTTGCCAACGCCAACCTCATGAGAGGAGTTATTGAGGGATGAAATGAATGAAACTGGGCAAGGATTTGGAAGGAAGCGGCCGTGGTCTATCACAGTACTTACCTGGAGTTGATAATGGGAAACCACGGAAAACCATTTCAAGGCCGGCCGACGATGGGGCTCGAACCAACGTCTACCAAGTCCACAGATAGCTTGGCTCCATGGTCTAGCACTGCGCGTTAGCGAGTGTAGCTTCCGCTGTCAGCGATTTAAACCAATATATATATATATTGTAAATAGATAAACGCAAATAATTAAAGAAATCAAAAACTTAACAATAACCTAAAAATGCCCCCCCCCCCCCCCCAAAAAAAAAGAGCTGCTATTGGAGGTTCAAAGCCCACATGAGAAAAACTGATGGGAAATGTTTTTCACGTCGTCTTAATACAATTTGCTTGAATTGATGAAGTTAATGACAAGTTAATTTTAAATAGCCAAGGAAAGTGCCCATGCAATTCCGACTGAGGCGCGGCATGACGCGTGATTGTGCTCCATCTCGGCAACGCTGTACAGCTTTCCCTGTACCGGCGAGCTGCTGAACCATGTTGCTTTATCCCGTACAAATACAAACCGATATAAAGTAAGTGAATTCATTTAAATATTTCACAGTCATAACCTTTTGATATCAACGCGACCAAGAACGCACTTTTCCAACCACCCGAGCCGAGATAAAGTTACCGTACAAATGTGATATCAACTTTGTTCCTTGGACACACAATATTTTGAAATTAATAAACCAGTTATAAAACATTCCAATGTACATTGTGTTAATATTTGGATTCGGTCTGATGACGGGTGTTGGTGAAACTAATTCTTTACACATTCTTTGCAGATTTACACACTGCTTATGTTGGAAGATGAGTAATAACATTTTCTGTTAATGAATAAGAAATGCAGGTCCGTGATCAATATTCAGCCTGTTCAGTATTTGCTGGCTTACGTTACTGCTTGCTAGCTCTTTGCTAATGTACTTTTGCATACTCGTTGTGAATGAATGAGATGTTATTTGCCAGAGCAATGCTTTGTTTACACTTTATCTACTGCATCTGCTCATACCACGGCTGAAATTCTCCGTGGCAGAAATTGGAATTAAATCAGGGCTGTGCGCACGATCAGCTCCTATGCCATTAGATCGCAGGGATATCGTGAAATAAGAGGTAGCTAAAGGTAACGAAAAAGTAACTAATTTCTACTTCATACTTCCAGTTGACACTGTCAAAGCTAGTTTCATCATATTTCTTTTGTGTAGTAGTATTTGTATCATTGGTATATAAATGGCTAAACAGCTAGTACAGGTTCAATACATTATTGTCCAGTTATAGTTGCAAGATGGGCCGTAACGTTATTACGTATACATTTTGTATTTTGAGTACATATGTCATATCAAGCCATTTTAATGCAATTTTAAGCCAATTTAGATGCATACATGATTTGCAATTTATCCCGTACAAATACAAACCGATATAAAATAAGTGGATTCATTTACATATTTCACAGTCATCACCTTTTGATATCAACGCGACCAAGAACGCAATATTCCAACCACCCCGAGCCGAGATAAGGTTACCGTACAAATGTGATAACAACTTTGTTCCTTGTTCCCTTAACTGGTGCTGAAGTTGTGAAACTAGGTAGGGCAAAGATGGAAGTAGGTCTGTATGACAAGAGAGCCTAAGTTTCTCCGAGTGTGTAAATGAATGATTGATGTGGATAGAATTGGAAATGTCACACTCCATGTGAAGGGGCGGGTGCGGACGTAGACAGATTCTATGAGGCATTGAGTGATGTGATAGTGAGCGTTAGCAATAAAGATTGCATACTGCTCATGCTAGATAACATTGTAAGGATAGGAAATGTGACTGAGGGGTATGAGAAGGTACTAAGTGAGATGAGGATAGTGAAGTGAACACTCACAGGAAATATTTACTGGACTTCTCTGGCAGCATGGGGTTACCTGTTGCGAACTCATTCTCAAAACATGAGGTGTTTCATAGAAACAGATGGGAGGGTAGAGGAACCAGGTCAGTAATAGACTTCTTGTAACTGACTTTGAATTTAGGTAAAAGATAAGGAATTGAAGGGTATGTAGGAGCTTTTTTGATGAAACAGACTATGAACTGATTTGCTGTGATTTGCAGATAGACCTAAAGTGCATGAAGTGAGGTCTGTCTGCAGATGGATGAGGTTTGAATATCTCTAGGTACTTAAGCAGAAATACTTGGAAACGATTGATGAGAAATTCCAAAGAGTAGGTGGTAAAGAATTGCAGGACATTGAAATGGAGTGGTCAGGATACAGAGATGCAATACCATACTAGAAGTAGCAAAACCATGACTTGGGACAACAGTGCGTAAGGACAGGTTGATATAATGAAGTCCGCTTGTAAAAGTAAAAAGAAGACTTTCAAAAAAAAAAAAGCTCTAAACTAGGAATCTGGCTGACAGAGAGCTATATGTAGTGGAAAGGTACAGAACCAAACAATTAATAGATAGTTGAGCCCAAACGATATCATGAAAGGAATTTAGAGATAAATTAGAAACGTAAGGTCAAGCGGTAGGAAAGCCTCTTTGGAGTGTTGTAATGCATCTTAGAAATGGAAGAAAAAGAGAAATTAGTAGTGTTATGGATAATTCAGGGAAATTCATTGTAGATACCAAGGAAGCACTGGGAAAATGGCAAGAATACTTCTGCAAGAAAGAAGTTAGTGTAGTAACGAAGCTCTCCCTACATCGCTGAATATTTAGACCGACATTGCTGTATGGAAGTGAGAGCTGGGTAGATTCAGGACATCTGCATATGAGGGTAGCACGAATTGTTTGTTGGGACAAATAGATATATGTGAAGAGAATAGAGAGGTGAGATTGCCTAAAAGGTTAATGGGTTCGGCTGTGGAGGGTAAGAGAGGCAGAGGTAGACCTAGGAGGCGATGGTTAGATTCAGTGTTGAACGATTTCAAATAATTTTTATAATAGGCGATGATGGAGAAGACTTGTTTACAAACAGAGGCTTGGCGAATAGACTCGACATTAAAAGGCAAACCAGTTCAAATGGAAATGTATGTATGCCTAAACGCGTGTGGTGTTATTATGAGACACCCTCTTCTCACTGTGACCATGAGACCAATGGAAACAAACAAAGGCTAATCTTAGGCCCAAGCTTATATCGAAGCTGGATGTTGTGGTCTCGAGTTTCAGCTGTTTGCCAGCAGAGGGTAGGCAAGCGAGCTAGCCCAGATAGATTTTGAACAGCTGTATTGTCTACTTGTTATATTCTGCCATAATCTGGCGAACTTGTTATTGTTCAAGCTAAGGATATTGTTTATTTCAGCCCGTTCATTTATACGAACCTTCAGAAAATATTTTTCCGAGTAGGCCTATATGCTTAAATTGTCCTCGTCATAGCATTTGAAATAGGACCAATGTATAGGCTCCATGCGTTGGAGTGAGAAATGCATCGCCGCGCTATGAGTGCCAAATTTCTAAGCTCGAGTAAGTTACCATGGTCGAGGTGGAGCGATGTGTAGGTAAATTCAGAAAATAAACATGAATCATTGAGGGATTTCCAGTCATCCTAGAAACATGAAACATAGTACCAGTGAAGCTGGTACTGACAGGATCGCTATAAGAGTCTAAGGTATTCTAAATTTTTCTAGGGGACCGAGTTGGAGAGATTTGAATTGGTGGCTTAGGAGAAGAACGGTGTAAGCAAGCATATATTTCAACCTTAGATTAGCCCTTTTTCCAAAGTGATGAACTATAGTTTTTGTGAACTCAAACGTTTCCTGAATGTCCAAACTAACTTTAAACATCAGACCCCGAGGAAGTGTTGACGAAAATTTCCGAGATATTAGGTAATGCCGTGGTGTAATCAAGTATAATAAATACAAAAATGAAATTAGATATGTATTAATGCAACACAAAACTAGGTACCAGAGAAGCTGATGTCCCCAAGATCCATAGAAAAATCTAAATATCTGAAAGTTTTGTTAGGGGGCCGACTTAATGAGCTTTTAAATTGGGTTTCAGAAGCAGTTTAGCCTAAGTAGGCCTATGCAAGCATATTTTCACCCATAGGTTAACTTGTTTTCCAAAGTGATGACCTTACGTTTTCGTGAGCTCAAACTTTTGCTGAAAGTCCAAACTAACTTTTAACATCAACAAACCTCGTCAGAGATAGGTTAATTTAATCCCATATGCACTATTTAAACTTGCTGCTTGCGATTCACCGTCAATATCCACAATGTTTTCAAATCAATTTTGACAGTTCGTGAAGGGAAGCTTGGACTCTCAAACAAGATATGATTAACAGACTAGAACCGTTTCAGATGTGGACATATCGAAGGATCTTACGAGTAAGCTTGATGGATAGAATCACATATCTTGAGATATTGGGTGGGATAGGTAAAGATGAAAATGAAAATCCACAGCCTGCTTCCAGTTGACCGACCGGGTCAGGGAATGGAATGAATGAAGCCCCCATCTAGCGGCGAGGATATGAACTGTGCCGGCTGCCGAAGCCTGTCGCACTCCCCTGGGGCAATGATTAAATGAATGACAAATGAAATGATAGTGGAGTGTGTTGCTGGAATGAAATTTGTGACAGGGAAAACTGGAGTACGCGGAGAAAAACCTGTCTGCCTCCGCTTTGTCCAGCGCAAATCTCACATGTAGTGACCGAGATTTGAACCACGGACCCAGCGGTGACAGGCCAGCGTGCTGCCGCCTAATCCACGGAGGAGGATAGGTAAAGATAAGGAGATAATTACCTGTGTCAAAATTAGGACGTTAGAATACTTGGGTCATATAATGCGAGGAGACAGGTATCGTCTTCTCCAAGAAATTATTCAAGGGAAGGTTAAGGGCAGAAGGAGTCAAGGAAGAAGAAGGATCTCTTGTTTGGACAAGTTAAAAAAATGGTTCAAGTGTAGTTCCAGTGAACTTTTCTGTGCTGCTAAATAAAAAAAAAAAACGGATTGCTGCGATGATCGCCAACCGTCTTAGAGGAGACGGCACATGAAGAAGAAGAAGGGAAACTATGTCGAATATCACGTTCTGTATGTTGCAATATCTATTACTGCAACCAACAATACTACACAGCTTGTGACATTGTTACTGTTTAAAATAATAGAATAAATGCTCGCACATTTTCGATGTACATCAATACTCAGCTGATCACAGCATGTAGCAGCTTCTCGGAAGATCCGCTTACAGCAACACTTCAGTATAAGCACGGATCCTAAAGCACTGTATTTGACTTTTAATCCGCTAAATGTGCTTGCCTGTTTGGAAATTACTACGAAGCACAACAGTGTCTGCTGAAGATCTATTATAATTGTTAATGTTTTGCCTAGTTGAAGTACATTTGAGTAGTCCGTTTGCAAAGGCCGTTAAGTGCATTATAAACGAAACCGAGTAAATGACTAAATACGGCTACGACCAAACTATTTAAGCTAATGCCATATTTCATACCCCTGAAAACCAACACAAAAACATTTATTATTCGGTTAAATTCTGTGAAATCTACGGTTCGATCTTCTGTCCCAAAACATAAATTAAAATGTTCATTTGACAGTTTTAGCACACGTTTAGTGCAGTTAGCGACATTTGCACCCATGACGACGAGATTCGTTAGTGAAAGTTCGGTTGCAAAACCCGCTATTTTGTTGTTTTACGAATGCCATTTGAATGAGATTTTTAATAAAGAACTGTTTTAATTTCAATGTGGTTTATTAGGAAAAATATATTTTGAAAAAATAGAACACGTTGGGTGCGATAAAAATAATTTAAAAAAATACATGTTAAACACCGTGCAATGTCATTTAGACAGCATAGACATTGTTCAAATAATAAAATGCACAATACCAGGAAAAATGGCACTTAAGTAAGGTCAGGTCATCCTCGACACCGTCCATCAGCTCAAAATCTGCTGGTTCTTAGTCTTCTTCCTCTTGTCGTCATACGATATTGTTGCGAATGGCTTCTTGCTCCTGGAAGACCTCACTGAAAAAATTTAGGTTGCCGTTCGCTGGCCAGTTTTCACCAAAGTGCAGCTCAAAAGGCCGTTAAACGTCTTCTAGTTTAGTTTCTTTGAGTGCAACACCTACTTGAATTGGCGAGGGACCAGGATGTTTGTTAAAATTTGTTCCTCTTGTCATCATGCTCTTCCCCTCAACACTGTGGAATGGCACCCCTCGGACCAGACATTTTTCTTTTTGCCAATGGTGAATTGAAAATATCTACTACCGGGATTTTTACCATGCCATCCGCATTATCTTTCCGATCTCTAACAGGGCATTCATTTGTCCCAGGCGAACTACCGTCGCAAATTTCTTGATGTATCCGGAAGACACTCACTTTGCGAAGTTGCCGCTCAATATTTCCAAACACTCTGTCTGGTGGCATAAATGATTGGCCCAATACTGGGAACCATATCTGTATTTCCTCTACAGTAGACAGCTTCTAGCAGTAACCAGTAAGATAGCATGCTGATCGTAGTCTCGTTTTTGTTCTGACCCCCACAGCCATGAGTAGGGCCCGGATTTATATGCACTAAAAAACCTGAAAATATGCATGCAAATATGCACTAAAAAGTTAGAATATATGCACGTAAAATAATGAAATATGCACTTAAAACATGCAATTTTATTCACTTACCTATTTACAGGTATCATTTGTTGCTGAGATCAAGTGATTCATGGAGGGGAGTACCAGAAGATTCTAAGCTCTCAATGGCTTTTGGAAGTTTAGAAAAATGTGCATGAATGAAATTTACATCTTGATTAACTGTAGTGGTTTCAAACACAAATTTTTGCATCACGGACACACGCAATATGCTCATCTTCAAGTTTTGTAACCACTTCTTTCACTTCATTAAAATTCTCCTGATAAAATGATACTGCAGTTAACCATGTCCCCCACCTAGTCAGGACAGGTTCAGGTGGCAAAGGAACTTCAGGTAGACAATCTTTGTAGAACTGGACACGAGCTGGTACTTTCAGAAACAGCTTCTTCCCACATCCAATTAAATTGTTAACAGCTGGAAACTGTGTGCGTATTTCTTCGGCAATGCGGTGTAATCCGTGTGCTAAACAGGTTACGTGTATGAGTTTCGGATAAAATACTTGGAGGGCCTTTGCTGCTTTCAACATATACGAAGCTGCATCTGTGAGCAGTACAAGCACTTTCAACAATTATCCTCAATTTCAGATGGCCACAATAGTCGCAGAGAATCATTTACAAATCTTGCTATTGTGCTATGGTTGGTTTTCTCTAGTACTTTACAAGCAAGAAGATGCGGCTTACCGGGTTCTTCTGGATGAAATTTACCAACCACGAAATTTGCTATGTAACGGCCACATGAATCCGTTGTCTCATCTACCGATATCCAGACATAGTTCCTTCCGATATCAGAACGGATCAATTCCATGGTAGATTCATATAGCGGAGGTAGGTAATTTTTCCTAAGAGTTGATTCATCTGGTATTTTTTGATTTACACAATATTTCTCAAGAAATGATCGCAGAACTAGATTGTTTAATTTATTCCATGGAATGTTGCTGCATACGAAAGCCCTACAAAGATCATTTGAAAATGTATTAAGAATACCGGACTTGGCTTTACCTGAGTAAGAAGTAGTTGTTGTGGTGTGCTGTTCTTCTACTCCTTTGCTTTAATATGTGCAGTTGTTTTTGAATGCTGTTCAAGCTGAAATTTCTTTCCACATTTTACTTCCTTTGAGCAAACTTGACAGTACACGATGACACCATCTGTTGAATAGTCCCTATTACCCGACACCCACTGATTTAGTAAATCTCTTCTCCTGCTCTTCTCCTTAGGCATTTTTAGAAACTAACACTTGAGATGCAGGGCATTAAACTGGAACGTAACTAGTGAACTGAAGATACTTCTGTCCGGACCAATTGCCCAACCCCCTGAGATTATTATCTACTGTGGTAGAGAAAGGAATTCCGGGAAGTCCAGCCAGCCTACCTACCCATATAGTCCAGGACACCTTAAATAAGTTACTAGAAAAACCAACATGGCCGCCACATCGGTGTTACCAACTTACATCATTCAACACCAAATACTTCCATGTAACAACTAACCCAAAGGAAACCAAATAATTAAAGACCTCCTTGCCCACATACATTTTTAGCCTACTTTTCACATTTTGCAAAAATGAGGAAAAAGTAGACTTATGAGATCGATCCGGGAAAATGTGTGTGTGTGTGTCTGTCTGTCCTTCTGTCTGTCTGTCCTTCTGTCTGTCTGGCTGGCTGTGTGTGTGTCCCCCCCTATCAACTCCTAAACGGCTGCAGCAATCAAAACCAAATTTAGTATGAGTAATGATGTGCACCGGAATAGCTCACGTCCATATTTGAAAATGATGTCAGTGCTACCAACTGCTGAAAAAACGCACTAGAAATTTGAGCTCCATGTTGGATATCTTGCAAGGTATGCATGGGAGCTATTCCAAAATTGGCACACATGTAGATAATACTATTTCAGTTTAATTTCCAGGAGGCCAACCATGACAGTGTTGCCAAAATAATTTTAAGCCTTCTGATAGGTCCAATGTTTAAATGCATATAACTTCTACACTATCAATTGGATTTCAACCAAATTTTGTATGTAATATCTGTACATAAACAGATATGACTGAGCGTATTCTTAAGAGCCACCAGGGCTGCCAACTGTTAATAATTGCTCTCTTTATTTTTTATCCAAATACCAATATATCAGAATGTATGCAAGCCAACAGCTTCAAACTATGCACACGTATATTCTGACATTTTAGATTAATTTCGAGTAACTTATGTACGTCAGTTCTACCAACATGATTATAAGCCTGCTGATAGTACCAATTTTTAAATACATGTAACTTCTATACTATCAGTTGGATTTCAACCAAATTTTGTATGTGATATGTGTACCATAACAGATATGACTATAAGTATTGTTAATAGCAATCAGGGCTGCCAACTGTTAATAAATGCTGTCTATATTCTTTTTACCCTAATATCAATATATCAGAAAGTATGCAAGCCAACAGCTCTATACTTTGCACACGTATAGCACCTGACATTCTAGATTAATTTGGAGTAATTAATACAAGGCAGTGCTGCCAACATGATTCTATGCCTGCTGATATGTCCAATTTTAAAATACATGTAACTTCTATACTAACAAATGGATTTCATCCAAAATTGGCACAACAAGATATCATAATAATTCAGATTATTTCTGACCAGCACACGCATGGTATTGTTGGCAACATGCTTTTACGCGTTCTGATAGATCCAGTGTCTAACTGCATGTAACGTCCATTGGACTTCAACCAAATTTTGTATTCGGTACCTTAAGAGGTGGAACTAAGAATATATTCAGTCACCAGGGCTGCCAACTGTAGTGCTCTATTAGGCTACATTATACCAGGTATATTTTGAACTAATTAGATATTTCGATATTACCAACTTAATTTCGTCATTATTCTAGATAGGTTCATATACTGTAGAATAATCATTGGCATGAAAAGTAGGCTGTATAGTTCTTCACGGAACTTCTTGTTCATAAACTTGTGAGGCAATACTTGCTCGAGTAAGGGACATCTTGATCATCAGTCCCATAACCAGTGTTATGGTTGTGAAGCTAACTTTGGGTTTCTTCATTTAAACCACCTTATAAAATGCAAAATTTAAGGAATATTAATACTTCTCAAGGCTTCTTCAGTTTTGCTGAGAAGCTATAGATGAACTTGTGATTTTCTTTTCTTCTCTCACATTTTGTATAGTATAGTATTTTTTTTAATAATTTAATAATTAGTTCATATTTTTAGGATGAATGATCAGGAAAGGCGAAAGGAGAAATAAAATGGTACATATTTGCAGATTATTCATTATATTTTTATTTCTCTAGTGCTCATTCCTTCCTTGCATACACAGACCTTCCTGGAGACAGAGCCCTTTTGTCATGCAAGATAATAAAAGGCTTTTCCAATGCTTAGGCCTAAATCCACTCTAAGTAGTTTTGTATTTTAGGGATGATTCTGAAAAAGAAAAAGAATAATTCTAAATTAACATACATTCCATGAAATGAGGGAAGATCATGATAAAACTCCCAAAGACGTCAGGTGTTGTGTTGTTAAAACGAGGATTCTATCTCTAGAGAGCTTTGCCAATATTACAGACCAGTGCAACTATTGACGAGTCGAAACGATGAATGGTATGACAATAAACAGCATCAGTAGCCTTTTTAAATACTGTTAAGTACTGAAGTGCTGTAGCACATTGTTTTATTTGAAAATAAATTACTTTAATAATATTATCTACAATCAAATATAGCGCATTAAAAAACGTCAGTCACACCATAGGAGACAATCAACTCTCATCGCAACGACATAGCCTAACTACTCGCGGGCTCCACTCCGCGTCCGGTACTGGCTGTGCAGATTGCAGCTCAGCGAGAATTCCTACGTTTATTGCCAGCAAGCATGAACTCTGCCTGTTGCGCATTCGTGCCAAACCTTTCCGTTGTGCTGTTGGGACAACAGCCATGAACAGAACCAAGACTTCACAGCGATTCCTCGCTCAAACACAGAGGGGCAGCACTGGTCAAACGAAATAAGAACGCGGCAGGTGGCTCCCTCTTGAGTATGCGGTAGCATTTAAGAGGGATTCGCTCAAAGCAAACGGGAGAAACTATTAGAGGTAGGCATCGGCTGTTCCCGCCAGAAGGTCTTTTAATCTCACAACTTAGGTCTACAGCCACATTTTGTTAATCGATGCACTATAACAATTTGTTTCTAATTTATATATTTTGTAGGGGGTATGGGTTACAGCACTCGTCTCATTTTCTGCACCAGCCGCCACTGCCTAATTTCACACTCCAAAGCACATACCTCTATAACTACAGTCACCACAGAAACACAGGTTATCAAACAAACCCAACACACACACCCAAGTATATGGGGCTAGTACTTAAGATGTCACAAGTTCTTAAAGTGAATGGGAGTAGTATAGATTGTGATACATTTCACTTCATAATTCCCCTACACCAAAAATGGCAGCATCCATGATTTCATGGACGACACATAAGGTTTAAACAACGTTTACATGTTTATTCTATGCTCCATTTCCAGGCTTTGTATAATTTCATTACCAACGGTGCGGCGCTGCCGCCAGACCACTACTGGCCACGCTGCACAAGTAGCGCTGCTTCGGCAGCGGAGTTCGAAATGTAGCCCGTCTAAATACATGTGGAGCGGTAGTTAGCTTCCGCGCGCCGACTTTGCATCGGCTTACGCTCCAAACACCAGAATTAAAATTTCTTAGCAGAGCAGTTTGTCCCAACAAAATTTCTGTTAAAATACAACACATCCACTTAACCTACCTGTTCGAGGGCCTCCTTCCAAACAGATTTTGCTCGATCCCAACGCTGGCCGGGCTTCGAAGCCACAGTTTTGTTGTAGTATTGCTTTGCCACAGACCACACCAGTTCTATAGCATTGAAAGTAGAGTGGTAAGGAGGAAGTCGCAGAACAATATGCCCTGCATTCTGCAGCATCTCGTCGACAACATACCTGGTAAAAATAATGTTGTTTCATTACTGTACTCTGATTTTTTGGGGGGTTAACAATAAGAAATCTTGTATAGTGCTAAAATACCTCTTCAGATGATTTCGATTCATACTGCACGATGTTTGGAGTTCAACCTTCGTCGCCTTTTCTGGAGGTACAACACCATTCTGTCTCAGCCATGACTGATATAAAAAAATAAAAACATACTGAGTATCAGTCAGTACAATTAATAAACTACATAAATAATCATAAGCAATAACATTACCACGGAGGAAAATGCATGCTGTATTCATTGACAAAAAAAAAGATTTTGACACCCTTAACAGACAAATTATCATCGACAAACTAGAGAAATTGGTAGGCGAGTTTAGCTACTTAGCTAGATTCATTAGGAATCTGCTGAGTAGTAACCTAATAGAAATCACTGACGGCATCATCACTTCTGAAACAATCTAGCAAACGAACGTGGTCCTTCAAGGCGATCCTCTCAGTCCGATATTGTTTACAATAGCAACAGCTGACGTCACTACAATAGTTCCACCCCATGTCAAGATTTATATTTACACAGTATAAATAAGGCGAAAACATCCTTTTTAAAGAGAGTGCTTTGCCTGTCCAAATATCCTCCATCCAGGCTTGTTTACGAGCTGTCTAGAGAATTGATTTTCGTGGAGTTGGGTTTGAAGCTTCTGCTTCCAGCCACTCAAGCATATAACGAACTTCTACAAGAGCTTCATCAGAAGAAGATTAGCTTATGGGAGGATTTCCACCTGTGTGATGCAATGACTAAACGGGCAAGGACGCAGGGTGGTTATCAGTTGTGGCACGTTATGATTCGAATATTGGTGCTAGTTTTCACCACCGTATATGTAGGACGATGAAAATTCGCGAACCACGTCCTGAGTATAGGTGCACAAAATGTGACAGCCCACGTGAACGATATCACGTACTATCATGTAAACTGAGGGTAGAAAACCTCAGAAAAGTTTGTACTAATGATGGATCGTAAGTACCACGTTCATGCACATTGTGCGCAATAAAGTATTTATTATTATAAATACGGTAATCACCAATAGTTGATCTTTCCTCCACTTGGTAGTTGGTTGTTGCTCCACAACTTTGCTATGATATGAAGCATTGTCCATCACAATGATACAATCTCCAATGGTTCTGAGGCCAACAATCAACTGCTTTTCCACCCATTGCTGAAATGTATCGGAATTCATTGCTCCATGGTAATCTTGATCTCGCTTCAAGTCTGAAGCAAATATTAAATCAGCACCTGGAAATTTAAAAGAAATGGTAATTTGACAGTGCAAAACTTAAATTATTCTTAAAATTATTTATGAATTGCATTGAAGGAACATATTTCTTTTGATATTAAAACCATAAATGGATCACCATACTAAATGAAATAATAATTTACCAGGTACAAATCCCTCCTTTGTTCCAGCATGAACAATTACCAGTCTACCTCCTTCTGAAACAGGTCTACGGAGCACTCCTCTGACATCTCCTCTCTTTCCTGGCTTGTTCCACGAGTAAGTGGGAGATCCTGAAATAATAATTCACAATAAATAAATGTAACAGCGAACAATGTGTATTAAAAATATATTATTATATACGCATATATCTTCATGAGTAGGCTATAAATCTTATTTCCTGTTTCTCATAGAGTAATGTAGAGCCTCACCATTCATAAATATCCATGTTTCATCCAAGAAAACAACAGGCTTAGGGTATCACTCTGCAAGTTCCTAACATACTCTCTGACAAAGCACGTCCTCTTATAGCGAATGATATCGCTCTCTTGAATGTGAGCAAAGCTATCCCCTTTGCTCCAAACGAATTCCATGTCCCTCAATATCCTTCTGACTGAACGTAACGATCCTTCAAAAAAATAAATCTCGTAATTTTCCTTCAGATGGTCGAAAACGTTTGAAGCACTCACTGCTTCTCCTACGAGATAAAGAAAATACTGTAGTACAAATTAAAAGAAGCACTCAACGAAGCTTACAACATATGTACATAATAAGCCTATTAGAGAAGTAGAAGTAGTAGTAGGCCTACAATATCCATACCTCGATCTAATTTGGAATATATGAACCTTGCAATGGCATCCTTAGCAAAATCATCTACTCCAGTTGCAATAAACCTACGCTTTCGATGTTTGCCTGGTGTAACAAGGAGCTCCCCTTTCCTAGACCGTAATATAACCTTCTGGACAGCAGAAAATCCATGCTGTAATAACATAAGTACCATAGATTAAAATTTCACAAATATGACTAGGTCCTTCAGCGAATAAAAGGTCCCAGAATGGAAATAAGTTACAATGACTTAAAAATAGCACACTTAGAAGTCTACAATTAGATACATCAATCAATTCCTATGCTGAATGACAATAGTGGGAGGCTAATGTAAGTGTACATTGCATAAGGCTATGTTGTTGAGTTTATGTTAGGTTATGTTAGGATACTAAGAAATTAACAAAATACTTACTCCCACCAGACCAGCAATTCTTACAATTATTTCCGTATCACTACACTTAATTGCTTTTTGGTCATCTTCCTTCTTAAAGCAGTTGTACATATTTACTATCGCCAATTGCAGTGATCGCTGTAGGGCGTAGGGCCTTGTAGGCCTAGTCTTTTTCCGTGGCGTTTGTAACTGTTTCTGGCCTCTTTTAGGCATTTTGATGAAATCTAAATAACAATAACAATTTAGGCAAAAATGAAGATTACGAACATTAGGCCTATATAGGAAAGTTCCGACGTCTGCAAATGTAAACATACATATTATATAATCTATAAATCTAAAATAATCATAATAACTGTTCTAATTGACGTATTTTTGTAGCACCTACCTGGTACAGCTGCTCTAGACGTAATATTCCAAAGAAAAATGATGATTTATCCAATTAATTGAACAGACACGTGCGTGTGGTGATATTAGATCGAGAATGTTGGTCACACTCGTTACAACATTTCCCGCGTCTACGTGTTTCAAAACTGTTTCAACTGTACGGGAAAAATTTTTACTGGTATTGTAGCATTTGTAGATGGCGAGATTTTAAGCAGGGTTGGCGACAATGTGCTCGCAACTGAAAACAACGTAACTTCAAGAAATGCAACCAGAAACCAACATTTACGTAGGCATAGGGGACGGCTGGTATTGTTGCCTACCCTGTTTTGATCTAGTAACTTACTTAATCTGTCCCGGACTATACCTAAGCTATCTGTTGCCATTGTCAGTTGTGAAAGTAAAGTGCCGTTACACAGAGAGTCGAAAACACCAATTAGTGAGGGATGCACATAATATAGGCAACTAGCTAGGGATGCACTAAACAGATATATTTTAGTAGTTCTTGTAATTGTCCTTAAATTCCGACATATATACCGGAATATGCTGTTACGTCTAGAATATGCACTAAACCTCAAAATATGTCAAAATATGCATATGCATATGCGCATATGCATTTTTAAAAAATCCGGGCCCTAGCCATGAGATAAGAACTGAAGTATTTTGCACCTTAAAAAATTATGGTGGCCAGTTTGTGATGAACGTCCCAACGCTATTTGGTTTGATCCTTTGGCATGTTGATGTAACCGGACGTAAGAAGTTGTTTTCAACTCTAATATCAACGGGTTCAACTACTTGCACTATTTCTCCCACTACTTCTGCTGTTTCTGTTCTTCCCTCCATATTTGGAACATCCACAATAGTATTACAGTCCACAAATGCAATAACTAAATAACCCCTGGCAATACAGTCCTGAAGGGCCTAGGCCTACCAAGCGACCGCTGCCCAGCCATTTGGCCCTGGGATATTGGGGTGACGCTTGGTCAGCGCATCGGGTCCCCTCGACCATTAGTCTTGGTTTTCGTGACTGGGGCGCTGCCTCACTGTCAGACAGCTATTCAATTGCGCTCACGAGGGCGAGTGCACCCCGTTCCATCCCTCACGTAAGTTTCTAAAATCCCTGATGGAGCCGGGAATCGAACCCGGGACCTCCGGGTGATAGACAGGCGAACTATCCGTACACCACGTGGCTGGTACAAATGCAATATCTGCTTTACTAAAATCAACAAGATCACTAATTTTTCTGGCTTGAAATGCCCACAAACAAAAAACAACTTGTCGATCAACTGTGCTTTTAAACGGTGTATTTCGACAAGGCAGTATGTCATTGTTGTTGCGTGCGCATCCTCGATAGTGCAGCCAACCCAAATCTGAAACACAAAACTACACTTCCCGATCGTAATAAATAATAATAATTTATTGTAAAAGAGTTTTGTGGGAGGAAGATTGGCAGTTCTTGTACCAGTTAGCGAGTTTTGCAGCCGTATGTGGCAAGGTCTTTGGACACTTGGAACATTAAACTGGCTTTGCAACCGTAGCCAACATGCATTTAGTGGTTTATGCAAACAAACGCGATTTTTGTTGGCCATTTTCAACGGGTTTGAGCCGGTTATGTACCCTGAAACCTATTCCATCGTGTAGCCAGTTAAAAGACGAACGTGACGGTGTGCTCAACTCAAAATCGACTTAGTGCACTTAGCAGCCTGTGCATCTGGGCTACTCATTTATATTCAATAATTGCATTATACTAAAGATTAAGCTATCAGGCTGTGTTAGATGCCTTCCAGATGTAGATAACTGGAGTATTTTAGTACGTTGTACTCGGCAGTTCATGGAGCCTAGAGTTGAAATTCACTTGCTGTCTCACTAAAATCAACCAATCGTTTTGTGTGTACTGTATGTATGGTTTGATAACTAATTAAGAATGTAAGTAGCTGGAAGGAAGGACAGAAACATGCTAAAAGTCAAACACAATTACTCTTTGCTGCTGGTGCAGGTAAAGCTGGAATGGTAAACCAATGACAATCGCAAGACGAGGCCAATCTCTACAAGTTTCCAAACTGAAATATTACATCTAACATCTAATTGTGGGATTTACTTCCTCCATTTTTGGTTCGTGTTGACTTTGATGATTATTTTATTACAAAAATGGCCGTCCGTCAATCAACACTTTAACACCATATTGTTACGAATGCTAGACAGTTTCGTCGCCCGCGCGTGACTCAGGCCGCCCCAGGCTATCCCTGTCTGAGTGTTGCCAGCGCCTTACGCAACGGGGCAGCAAGAACTAGGACATGGTTCAGAAGGTTCTTGGTCCTCCTAGTACGGGAAATCTCGAGAAGGTGTAAACCCTGGTCTACTCTAGAAACATCCATTGAGTCACCAGCCCCGCTATATATAAAGCGACCTGGCCAGCGAGGGACGGACTGTGTTTTTGAGGAGTGTGTGTTTGTGCGACAGAAGTATTGAGGCGAAGTGCCGTGCGAGTGTGTTCTTACCAGTGCGATAGAGGTGTTTCGGTGACGTGTGAATTGCGAAACAGTGTGTAGTACGGTATTCAGGTACAGTGAGAGACAGACTGTGGCTGGACACGGATCTACCTAATTAGTGAAGGATTAACTGAATAAGGAAGTGAAAGGGCGAGTGTCTTCCATAAGGGAGCAAACACGAAGAAAGACAGCTAATTGTTTTCATTTGCTTATTGTGTGGTGTAACTATCTAGACCTGCAATAAAGCTATATTTTTAAAGGACCATTTGTGCTGTGCTTTTGCCCACTGTAATCCAATTAACGAACGTGCTACTAGGGGTAGCACGTAGGAATATAATCAATTGTGGTACATGTTTCGGGCTACTGTATGAAGGGTCTCATACAGTTGCCCGAAACGTGTACCACAATTGATTATATGTTTATAAAGTGTTGATTGACGGACGAACATTTTTGTAATAAAATAATTACTTCTAATGGTTTTGATTCCACTTAAAATGGAGGTCTGGTGGCTTAAGATTGCAAGGTTAAGAGAGTCGTGTAAATCTACATGCTTGTTGTATTTTAATGATGTCTAGGGCCTCTTAATGGACAACTTCAGCCGTCTTCGTTTAAAAAAATAAAATGAAACAAACCAAAGATCTGTGCTTAGATTCAAGTTATGCATTTCCTATTTTTTAGGGGCCGATAACCTCGATGTTAGGCCCCTTAAAACAACAATTATCATCATCATCATCATCATTTCCTATTTTGTATGATACATGTTTCAGCTAAGAAATCATTCATTGATGTAAAGTGCATTTTGCAGGCAGTATTTCATTGTTTTTATTATTTGAAGTGAGAGTACTTGATGGATTATATAATTTCTGACCAGATATCTGGAATTGCCTATAAACGAATGTTCCATTTTTCCTAAACTAATATTTTCTCTTTCTCTTCTCTCTACAGAAATCTGTAGTGCTTGGAATATGGCCAGCAAAATGACCCGCAGAAGTATTAGGCAGTTGAAGAAAGATGATGTGACGAAGAAAGGAGAGATGAAGCAAGGATTGAATAAAACTCCTTCCACAACTTTTACTGCCTCAAAAGACAAATCTCACAGCGTCACGAAGAGTCACAAAAAAGTTTCAGGGGTGAGAGTTATCCCCAACAGGAGGACCCGGGCTGGTGCAAGCAAGAAGCCAGACTCCGACTGGACTGCCAAACTGAAACCAGACCACAAATGGATTGTGGGTGACGTGGTGTGGGCCAGAATGAGGGGATCTCCTTATTGGCCCGGGCTTGTGACAGAAGATCCATCGTCGGATGAACATTTTCAATCAGGTATGGTTATACAGTGAGATCCTTCCCTATTGCACTCAGCCTTTCTTGGGCCTCGTGACGCGCGGAAAGCATCGAGTCTACGCCACTTGACTAACATCCACCGTTACACAACAGCGGGACGGGAATCACCGCATGTGGTCATAGCATTGATCACATTCGCAGCTGGCTAGATAGCTTGGTTTAGATAGTTAAGATGTGGTGAAGTACTGTAGCCTGTCTTATATTCCATCTTCTTCTTCATTGCCCGGTTCCAGTGATTTGGGTCGGGGCGTGAATCAAAGACCTCCATCCGAGGCCTCGACTCACACACTATCATATTCCATATGATTATTAAATACGTTGAAAAGTGTAAATGTGTTCAACTATTTGCGCGCTGCGCTGCTGCGAGCGCCAGAGTCTTGCTCGACAGGCGGCTACACTCAGTGGCCCGTACGTCATGCGGCGACTGCAAAGCCCCGTTCTATAGGGAAGGCCCTCATTGTAGATGTTATTTATCAATTTGTTATCTTCTAGCAGGAACATGTATAAGATATGCAGCTGGAGAGAGCTGGCGCCAGTGTGGCCAATATTTTTAGATATTTACCTGTTGGAAAAGACCATGGGTAGAATAATTGAAATTTTAAGTTGAGATAAACCCAACTACCAATTACGGTCAAATACTACCTGCATATGTTCTCTCTCATTTTGTTTTCTCTCCTCTTAAAATTTGTAAGTGAAATATAGTGGTGTAGGCATTATTTGAATGACAAATGGTACTGATCGACTGTTGTGCTCTCCTGTCGGGGAAAAGATTATAGATACACTAGTTTAGACGTCAATAAAAACATTACCCTTAATCTTACATAAAAACAAGCTACACCAATCCTTTCCTTGTATTATTCTGCGTTTAGCTATGTAGAGTGAACAATTGCATTGTAACCCGTTAAAATTTTATAGCTGATTGAACAAAAAAAAAGTGCCCTTTTTTTTAACCAAATTTAACGGAGCGCTCACATAGAAAGATCATTACATTAAAAGTATTAATCAGATGTAATGAAACTTTAATACGTCTTGAAGGAACTTATTCTTAAAGTGTATAAGAAGTCTTAATCTGATCAGACGGTTCTAAAAATAGTTGCTGTTTATTTTTTAAACCAACTTTTTCTCATTTCTGGATGGTTGTAGCAGTATGAAATATGGCTTCTTATGAGACTCATAGCAATCCAAGGCTAAACGCAAAACTACATTTCATCTACGCTTGATTGGTAAATTTATATGGATTGATATTTAATCAGATCATTGTGTGCGGCAAGAATACCATAGTGGGCGAGCAATGTTGCCAGTTGACTAACTCAAACACGCGGCGCACTCGATATGGCGCACACCAAACTCGGGCACATTTTCTTTCTCTGTTGAGTCATTATTAGCAGTACTATCTCCAATGTTTGCATTACCCATTCTTTACACACCGTTCAAAATTCCAGCAGTTATCGAAGGGAGAAATTGTCATGACTATTAGTGCAATATGTGTTCTTTCTTTTTAGAAGGAGAGAGAAAGGGATAAAGATAAGGAGTATCTGGTTTACCGGAAAGTGTCCAAGTGTATTGGAAGGTCGATAGAGAAGGTGAAGAGATGTGCAGCCTCAATGAAAGAGAATGAACAGAATGCGGGATGTGGAGCAAGAAGAGGTGTGTGAGGACGGGACGCCCAAAGATAATGACGACTTAGGACAAGTATACAAGACTTCTATATCAAAAAGATGTTCCCTACAATAGAAACTCATTGAGACTGTGACTGATTTTCCAGGAATGTCAAGAACTCGTTCAAAAATCGCCAACAAATCAGTTACTCCCGAGCTATGGAATAAAATGCAAGGGACCCACGAATAAAATAGAGAAACATTACTGGGAAAAGAATGGGCTAACTGACGACGGCCTCATTGTTGACCCACTTGTTAGAAAATTAAATGTCAGTTTCTCCTATTTATCGGACAGTGATTTTTCAGCTGGCAAATGCTTCACTTCTTACGAAAATGAATGAAAACGTGTTTCTCTATTATAAATTGCTAAACAACAAACATTCACAGAACATACGGAATGGTACGCGCACATTTTGTTACACTGGGCAACGTCGCAAGAGTTTTCTTGGCCGAGAGCCTTGTTCCCGTCGCTAACTGTGATACATTCTTCCCACATAACCACCCTATTAAATATCAATCCATATAAAATCACAAATCACGTTGTGCCCAACATAGTTCCCGCAATATAAGCGCGGATTGGCAACGCCGCCAGCGCTGTATGTCATCGCTGTGTGCGCGGCCACTAGGTTGAGTGCCGTCACGCGTATCTGAATTCTATCTCCGGCAGAGCGCGCTCCGGCTGACCACGTGGTCTGGCCTTGTCTATGGCAACTTGTCACATCGAGGCGGGCAGACAGATGCTTGTTGTGCGCGTAGGAGACAGTACTCCGTCGTGCGGATCGTGAGTGGTTTGATATCCGGTCGTGATTGCGGAGGACCGTGAGTGCTATATTGCCGTGTATCGGGAGTGGATTGTAATAAGAGTCTATGAAAGACCCTACAATTACGTATCGCCGAAGTTACCGTGCGCAATCGAAACATTAGACGGCCGAGTTTTGTGTGCATAATTATGAAAATGCTTCTGGCTTGAAAACGAAATAATTAACTTTACAAGCGGGCTACATTACGGCATCTTGTGTGAACGAACGTTCGGAAATAATCGAACACTTGCCATCGAAGGACGACCCGCTAATGCATTGTGTGATTTGAGGATGCAAACGAATTTCATGAATAGCTGTGAATGCTTTCAGCTGACTGCCAATATACAGCTGTGAAGACTAGTTGATAGAAAGAGTCTTGTTCCAATATGAACTGTGCGTGGCGCAAGGACTTGTAATTTCCAGAATGGAATTAAGGTATTTTCCAACTTGTGCTATTGGAATGTCTGTGAGAAATTTGGAAATGGAAATATTTACTCAAAATATGGAGCACTAGTCCGGTACATAGGGGAACGAGATGGAGTGATAGCCATGCCAGAATGAAGCCATGAGAACACCATGATGACTACATCGAGGGAGATGGAGATAGCCTCCATGGGGCTGGAAGGTCCCGGGTTCGGTTCTTGCAGGAATTTTGGAAGAAGACTGAAGAAGATGGATTCCTGCAGCTTTGGATTTGGGGGCGGATGGTACTGGATGAAGATGGGGATTTCTTCACTGGATCTGGAAATTCTTCACACCAGGAACATAGGCCTACTAACCTTGTACCATCCTTTCTTATTTCTTCGAGTTGGTGAGCCAGAATATTTCTTCATTTAGTAGTGAGTGGTTTGGCTACTCAGTATTACTCTATATCATGGAATTGAGCTAATATTGAACTAAAGTTGAATTGGGAGTAGAATTGAATTTAGATAAGATGGTGAAGGTATTGGATTAAGCAAATCAGTGGTGAATTATTTGATTGATTGATGATTATTATTATCATTAATAGCCAGATTTTTTCTACGTCTACGAAGGATATCTGATGTAATATTTCACATGGATAGGCTATTGGATGTGGAAGGACACAGCCCACATTGCCTTATTCTACGATCCAGTTAATATTTTTCGGATATTCTATAAATCCATCTCAAATTCGGATGGTAGGATTTTGCTACTTTTGGACGCTGGAACTTCATAGGAGCAGGCCTATAGTTTTGGTAGAATACTTGATGGTCTATTCGACTGTATTTTCGATGGAAGATGCTAGATGCCTGTAACTAATTTGATATTTAGAGCTATAGTAAAATTTAGGTTTAAATTCTTGGATCTTAACTTCAGATATTGGCGAATATTATTATGATTTGCTAAGTATGATTATCAGTTCAATACTTTCATATTTTCATCTCCCATACTCTTTGCTTTGGGAATTTGAATTATTTCAAGCACGTTTTGCCATTTTTGCTTGAGCGTTTATGCATTTGACATTGCTTCTAGTCAGGCCTACATTATATTATAATTTATACAGGCCAATTATGTGATCGAAGGGAAGCCATAATGATTATAGGGTAATAATTATACATTTTTCTACACTAAAACTGTGAAGTTGGTGTGTTTATTTAAAAAAGGAAAAGAGATTAAAAAAATAAGAGAATAATTTAAGGTGATAATTCACATATGCTGTGAACGATTCGACAATGGTTTGAAGATTAATTTTGGTGTTTATTAATGAAAGAAAGATAGCAGACTAATGAAACACGTGGTGAATATAAAAAATATATATATATATTACTTATAATTATCATTATTGGTGTGAGGTCATTCAAAACGGCATGACTACGTAAAGTATAGGCAAATGATTGTAAATTAAGCATTGATATAAGTGTATAAATGATAGTCTAATCACTTTGCATTTAATCAAGTGGACTATATTACAAACTAACCATCGAATGGGAAGAAACAGAATCACTTAATTGTCACATATTATTGAAACATAAAATTTGAATTTTGTACAAAGGATAATGAGGGATGCACATTTGTTGCAACATTATGAGTACCGTAATAAGGGTAATGAGACTCTGAAATAACTTGTAAAATAATTTGGATATCATAATATTTGAAACATAGACCTGAGATGAGTGTCTTGATATATTTGGAAAGCATGGATGTTCTACTAATGAAATTTATTCTTCTATTTGAAAGGATGTAGATAACAAGTTGTATAATAATTGTAAATAGTGAATTTAATCTTGATTTAGTGGTCAAGCTAGACCAATATTGCTACGGCAATAATTACTGTTAATAATTGGTGATATAGTTAATTACTTTTCTCTCATTGGTTGCACTAGTTAGAATGGAGATCTGTACTTTTACTCCGAGGCAAGATAAATCTTTTTTTTTTTTTTAGATTGTTCTTTAATCATAATCTCAAGTGAGTGTGTTTGTGATAGACTGGAAATACCACCTGACGGACATTCAGGGTGTTTAATGGATCACATAGTCAAATATGACCGAATCTAACCTGTTTTTAATTTTATTTAATTTTCTTCGAGGATCTCCTAATTTTATTTATATGAAAGGATAGGACCGAGGAGATTCGTTGACCATTTAAACCTTAATTTCCTTTTTTTATTTGGACTTTAAATATTTTTCTTTTGCATCGATCCACATCAAGCTTTAATTTAGACCGAATCTCCGAGGCAAGACAGGCTTTAGGGATTTCTATTTTTATGTGTTGGTCGATGAGTTGCCAATAAACGGATGCTTATTTTATCTTATTATTTTTGCTTATCTTGTGATTTCTGTTGTGCTATTGCTTTGATTTAGGGTTGGGAGTGGGCTGATTTAACCTGTTACACCTGTATCCTGTTAACCACCCCTGAGACTACTTGAGTTCTCGTATCCACCAGCATTTTTTTTTTTTTAATATTCAAACCCAGACCTCAATCATTTTTGTTCTTTATCTTATATATGTCTTGTGTTATCGGCATGAATTGCGATGTTTTCGCCGGGTCATCGGATTCACTGCCGGTTAACGGGGACGTGTACAATAAACATTGTTTTTTGAGCCTCATAACAACCCATATTTCATACTGCTGCAACCGCACAGGCCTGAGATAAAGTTGGTGTACAAAATTTACAACTATTTTTTAAACCATCAGACCAGATTATGACTTCGTAGACACATTAAGAATAAGTTCCTCCAAGACGTATTAAAGTTTCATTACGATCTGATTTATACTTTTAATTTAATGTATTGTACTGAGCGTTCCGTTAAACTTGGTGAAGAAACCGGCACTTTTGTTCAATCAGCTATAACATTTTAACGGGTTACAATACAAAGGTTTATTCTACGTAGCTAAACGCAGAATACAATAAGGAAAAGTTTGGTATAGCTTGTTTTTATGTAAGACTGCGGGTAACTTTTTGTATTGACGTCTAAACTCGAGTATTTGTACTACTTTCTCCGACAGTGGGTTGCAGGATAGAGTCCTTGGCATTTTTGTCAATAGATTTACTAGCATGTTCAAGATCCCCTTTAGGGCGAATTTTATAAATCACGGCATCACTTGAACCTGCAGTTGGTTAAAGGGACGTACAACCAGTAACATTATTATTATTATTGTTATACAGATTTATGCAAAAATCTTCGAAACCATCTCAATAGTACAGGAAAAATCTTGTATTTCCTCAAAAGCCAACTGAAATATATTTGTTTATAAAGTGCGTTTAAACAAATAGGCAAGACGATGGCCCTTGTCAGAGCTATGTCACCTCGAGACCTCATAACAGTTAAGCTTGGCGGGTGTTCTATACACCTGGGGCGTTCCCAAGTAACCATTCGTAACACATGAGGATTCTAAAGAAAGAGAATTACCCGCAGCAGCAACGAATTGCTCTCTGATTTCGTAAATATTGATAATTTGTTTAAATGGCGTGTTTAAACAAAACGATAGCCCTGGCCAGAACTGTGTCGCATTGAGCGTGCATAACAGTAAAGCCGGGCAAGTATTTCAACACATGCAAGATTTCTCGTGCAGGCCTTCCAGTTAATATTATTATTGTTATTATCATCATGATCATCATAATCATCATAAAGGAAAAATGAGTCTGCCCATCAATACAAATTGTATTTCAAGGTAACAAGATTTTATTGAGGCCTAGCTGTTTATACAGTATATCTTTTGACCAAGCCTTGGAGGCTGGATTTAGACAGCTCCTTAACCCGGTCCATGAGGCAATTTTAATTGGCTACATGGATAACTCTTGCCAGGCGCGTCCACGTCGCGGGGGTGGGCAACGGTACTGTAATATACCATGGAACTACAGTACCGGCTAAGTTCTGGTGAGGACCCAGTCCTATGGGGTATAACATAGGCCCCGTGCACAGGGTTACGTGCGAAGACCTCAACGGAATCTGCAGCGGAGAAGATGGACTTCGGAACGGTGGAGATTGCGGAAGAGGCAACCCAGTACTCAGGGAATATTATGAGTACAGCATCAATCGGCAGCGTCTGTTTCCCAGGTTAGGGGCGGCTGCAAGGGCGTCTGTTTCCCATGTTAGGGGCGGCCTGTATAATAGCTGGCAGTAGCTTCATAAAATGCCTTTGGGAGTGGCGACCCCATCGTAATAATAGCCTAAAATGGAAATGGCACTTCGAATGAATCGGAAAAGGTTAGGGCGTACCCTGCAGGCGATGCGCAGTTCTTTTGGTACTGGGGGAACTGTGAGAAATGGGCGACCAGTAACCGAAATGAAAGTGGGAATCATGAATGTCATGACCCTGACAGGCAAGGTGGAGGAGGTGGTAGACTTCATGGAGAGGGAGAATGTTGGATTGATGGGGCTGAGTGAAGTGAAATGGAAAGGTAAAGGAAGGAAGAAATTGAGGAAAGGATATACATTATACTGGAGTGGTGGCCAAGAGGCCAAAAATGGCGTGGGACTGATAACCTCGAAACAACTGGAGGAGTATGTTGAAGTGGTCGAGTGTGTGACTGACAGAATAATGAAAATTAGAATGAAGATGAAAAAGGACGTGATGGACTTCATACAAGTGTATGCACCACAGACTGGAAACAGAGAAGAAGATATTGAAGTATTCCTGGAGGATGTAGAAAGAGTAATTTCAGATGTAGAAGTGGTGATCATGGGAGATATGAATGCACAAGTCGGAAACGAGAGACAAGGAAAGGAAGAAGTCATTGGACCATATGGATATGGGAAAAAGAACCGGGAAGGAGAGGAACTTGTAAACTTTTGTGAAAGGAATGGACTGATAGTGGGTAATTCATGGTTTCGGAAGAAAAACAGCAGGAAAATTACGAGATATGGTTGGGGCGATAGAAGAACAAAATCAGTAATTGACTACTTTCTGGTGGAAAGGACTAATCGCAGAAAGCTGATAGATGTGACAGCTTTACCAGGAGAAGCATTTGATGGGGACCATAGAGCTGTGGTGGCAAAATTTAGATGGGAAAAATTGGAAAACCTAAAGGAGATCAGAGAAAGTAAAATAAAAGTATGGAAATTGAAAGACAAAACCATACAGGAAGATTTTCAGGAGAGATTGAAGCAACAAATCCCAGTTACTGAAGTGGAAAACATAGAAGAGGAATGGTCTCACTTTAAAAAGGCATTTGTTGGTGCAGCAGAGAGTGCTTGTGGTAGGACGTCAACAAGAGTGAAAGAGAAGGAGACACCATGGTGGAATGAGGAAGTGAGGAAAGCAGTGAAAGAAAAGAAGTCTGCATGGAAAGAATGGAACCGAGATCAAACAGAAGAAAGCAAAAGGAAGTATCACGACAGCAAACGGAGGTGTAAGAAAGTGGTAGGAGAAGAAAAGAAGAAAAGTTGGGAAGAATTGACACGAAGAATGGAAACAGATGTAAGTGGCAGTAAAAGGATGCTGTATGGGCTTCTAAGAAGTAAGAGGAAAGAAAGAGTTACTACAAAGCTAGTGAAAAAGGAAGATGGAGAGTTGTTAACACACCCAGAAGAGATAAAGGGACGATGGAAGGAGTATTTCGATAAGCTTTTGAATGTGAGCAATGGTACTGGTGAGATGGAAGTGACACAACCTGACGACTCTATAACAGAAGATGATATAACAATGCTGGAGGTGGAATTAGCAGTACAGAAAATGAAGATGGGAAAAGCAACAGGGGTGGATGAAGTCAGTGTAGAAATGATAAAGGCTGCTGGACCTGTTGGTATGCAATGGCTGTATCGACTGCTAAAGTGTGTGTGGAAACGGAAATGTGTACCAGAAGACTGGAAGAAAGGGCTAATAATACCAGTGTTTAAGAAGGGGGACAAGAAGGTGTGTGATAACTATAGAGGGATCACCCTCATATCACAGATAGTAAAAATACTGGAAAGGATATTAGAAAGAAGAATGAGAAGAAAGGTGGAAGGAGAGTTGCAAGAGGAACAGTATGGCTTCAGGAGTGGAAGATCCACAATGGACCCAATCTTTAGCTTGAGGCAGGTGATGGAAAAGAACTGGGAATATGGAGAGGATTTGATCATGACTTTCATAGATCTAGAAAAGGCATATGATAGTGTCCCCAGAGAGAAGGTATGGGAAACCATGGTTAAGAAGAGACTGGGAAGAGAAATGTTGGAAATGGTGCAAGCAATGTACAACAACTGTGTTAGCAGGGTACTGATCCCAGTTGGAAAGACAGATTGGTTTAGGAACAAGACTGGACTAAGACAGGGGAGTGTGCTGACACCTCTCTTGTTCATAATGGTGATGGATGAAATAGTAAAGGAAACAAAGGAAGCATATGAACATAAAGAAATGAAGTTACTGTTATTTGCAAATGATATTGTGGTCTGGGGAAGGAACACCGAAGAAGTGCAAAAACAACTAGATGCACTGAACGAAAATATTCAGAAGTATGGCCTGAAAATCAGTATAGAGAAAAGCAAGACCATGGTGATGACAAGAGGGGAAAGACAAGGAAAGGGCACTGTGAAAATTGGAAGTCAGAGTTTGGAAATTGTGGACACGTTCAAATACCTAGGAAGTGAATTGATGCAAACTGGTAGGTTGGACATGGAGATTGGCAGGAGGTTACAGCAGAGCAATGCATTCTATCAAAGTGTAAGAAAACTTGTTTGGGATAAGGAAGTACCAAGGAAAAGCAAGGAGGTAATGTATAAAGTGTACTATGTACCCATATTAACTTATGCAGCTGAGACTTGGACCCTGGCAAGCAGGCAAGAGAGTAGAATCCAAGCCAGTGAAATTAAATTCCTAAGAAGTATGATAGGAAAGACAGAGTGAGGAATGAAGATGTTAGGAAGGAAGTTGGGATGGGAAAACTAAATGAGAGAATTGAGAAGAATAAACTAAGGTGGTTTGGACATGTAAAGAGGATGGAGGAAAATAGAATACCAAGACAGATGCTGGAGGCGAAGTGCAAGGGTAAGAGACCAAGAGGAAGACCTAGAACAAGGTGGATGGATTCAGTGAAGAACGGCGTAAGAAAAAGAAATCTGGACTGGGACAAGATCGTGGAAGAAGAATGGTGGAAGGAAAGAGGAAAGTGGAGAAGTGCCATAAATACCCCGACCCGGCAGGAGCTGGATAAGGGGAAATGATGATGATGATGATCTTTTGACCAAGGTTGCAGGTTCGAAACCTGGCGCAGTCAGCTGGCATTTGAGGGTACGCAAATGCGAGGGAGCCGTGTCAGTACATTTACTGGCACGTTAAAGATCCCCTTCAGGGCAAAATTCCGGCACCCCGGCGTCTCTAAAAGCCAGTGTAGTTAAAAGGGACGTAAAACCAATAACATTATTATTATTATTTAGTATATCTTTTGAACATATACCTTCTTCTTGGCAACTTGTATACGGTAAAGTGTGAAGTATCTAATTAAAACATTTTATAAACTGAATAGAACAGTGCTAACAATCCAAACATTGTCCACTTAATAGAGACCATTCCTGCCAACTTTTACGATTTTTCCATAAAATGTACGGAATGGTGGTGTGTTCTACGATTTTATATACCAAGACGACTTTCACTGGCCGCCATTAGATCGTGTGTGACCAGCCAATATTCGATACATCACACTGATTTCTATTTTTCCAAAAGGTGTTTGATTGTTAATACGATGCTCCCTGATTATATTGCTACTGCATCGTAGGCACTTGATATTGGTATAAGAGGGACATACTGAAAGTCATGAGCAACATTTTTTAATCTTTTGTTTATTTTTCAACATAGAGGCCATTCCTTTGGACTCATTTTTCCCACCATTGTGGAAGTTTGAAAATCGCTTGAAGGTAGAATTCCATTCCGGCATGCCAAAGGCACTGTCGCTCTGCTCTCATCACGTCCTCATTCGTCTCAGAGCTGGCCTTTCATTTGCTCCTTCCCAAAACCAAAATAGATTCTAGTCAGAGGTTGCTAAGTCTGAGCTGTAGGGAGGATGCAGCATCTAAATTTTTGAATGTTCTCGCTGGTGACCGACCACTGTGGGGGCGTGCGTGCGATAGTTACATGACATGTATGCTGAGCTTTTGTAAGAATTAAACACAACCTCCAAGGCTTTTCGGTTTAACTATAGAACTAGTTAAAAACAAGTGCCAGGGAAATGACTGACAAAGTCTTTGTTTAGAGCAGTGCAACTATTCGTGAAAGGCGAAAGCCTGTAGACAGCTGCATAATTTATGTTGATTACATTTCATTTCTATACATGTATTACTGTACTCCCTAATATCCATGGAATGCTAAGTCAGAGAATACTAAATGAAAAATACATCACTTAAAGCTTCATGCTTCGTTTTTTTATGGACTGTTCTCTCACTCTCTCTCCCCTCGAACCCAACAAGACTTGAGCAGCTATTAGTGGCAATAAAGTTAATATATAACAGCTATCTTAGCAGTACTTCGCTGCTTGGTCTGATAGTGGTGGGGGAAGGAGCCTTCTTGCTGCTTCATGCGCTGCACAGGTACTCGTTACACTTTTTCCTCTCCATTATACCGTGTGCTCATTGGCTACCTACGTGGGTGTGCCGGGTGCTATGATCTCACACAGTGTGTTTTATCTTTCCCTGAAAGTGCCGTGAACTTGTCCTCTTTCCGTAGGGCACTAATTTCATGCTATTGGCTTCTGGCTAGGGTCGTTCAACTGAGGGGTAGTCTCTTCCAATTCAATAGCATAGTTCCTGTAAGGTGAACGTTCAATTTCAAAAGTACTCTGGCCAGTTCATTGCTGGTATAAAAGCTGCCAGCAAACACATGATAGTCTATGGCCTGAGTCACTTGAAGGACATGTGTCATCAGCTATAAAACTATTCTACTACTAAATGTCAACTCGGGGTAAGGTAAGCTCCGAGTAGTAAAATAGCCATAGTAGGGAATCACAAACAGCCTAGAACCATTCACAGCATCTGCCATAACATACAATCTTACCCCCATTTTGTGGGCCTCTGTAGGTTGCACCTTTTAAAAAGCTTTACGCGAGGAATGTGGCCAAAATGCGTCTCACCCCTACCACCTCGCTTCGGTCCTCAAGCTTCTGTATATACCTGCGTTTCTGAAAACGTTGTCCATCACAGTCGCATGCTGACATACAAGAGAGAGTGAGAAAAAAAAACGTATTTGTAACTCAGCCAGATGGAGATCATCAGCTGAGAGATGTGCGAAATCGACCTGCCTAAAGCTCTCTTTCTTTATTTTTTATCTTGCTGCGTTTGAAATCTAAGAAATATCGTATTTATATAATAATAATAATAATAATGCAGCCCTTTCCATAACAATAACAAGATATTTGATGCAGTTGAAATGAACAGTTGTAATAATAATAATAATACAGTAATAATAATAAGTCTTTATTCAAGGAGCGTATGCTGAAGGTTGCAGGGTCGAGTCCGGGTACCTGATGGGATCATTGATTCCTTTGTTTAAGTTGCAAAAATTTTAAATTGCTCCTGCAGTTATAGGAAAATAAAATATGTAGTCGACCAGTGTAGGCACTTACCATCAGTCACAGGCTCTAATGACTAAGTATAGTAAAGGTGAAGTAAAATAATGTAATAACAATAATCCGGATTGAAATAATGTCCATATAATAATCATAATAATAATAATAATATAAATGGGATATATGTGATGAATTCTGTCCAAAATGATTTATCCTATGTGCCATTAAATCTGTCGATACCAGTCTGACACATGTCATCGCCAGGATTGAACCCATGATACTCAGCTCAGAATTCCAGAGCCGTAATGTCTGATTTTATTGATTTTTTTAAATGTATTTATTTTACGTACGGTAATCACAATATATTTATCAGTGTAACTAGCTTCAGCAATCTTTGTGTCCCTATGTGTCTACAGGCATTTTTCTTGAGAACTGACACAATAGCATGAAATAATATAACATTGATATTGTTTCCTACGTTATTTTAAAGATGATTTTGAAGCCATTTTTCAGTGTTGCCTCGTTGACGATATTGATATTGCAACTTTTCAGTCAGTCAACACACTATAATTCCAATTGCTGAGATATGAGAAAAAGAATTACATATGTAACAAATATATATATATTAAGGTAACTATACCGGTTTTCGTCACTGAGCCAATATTCAACAAATTATGTAGAATTGTCCGGTTAAGCTCAAATATTTTACAGCATTTCGCCCCAGTGTACCATTGGGCTCGTCAGTTGGTATGGTACACCTCACCAAGACGCTGAATAGTGCTCACTGAGCAGGCCAATGCAAGACATTTGATACTCATTAAATATGTAGTATTGACGTCACGAGCAATGCCAAAGCACTCAGGAAGTATAGTCTTCCTTCAAAAACAAATGCAAACCTTACCTTTGTAATCGATATGTCGAAAGAATGTTCTCGAAGGAGAAACATGTTGTTATGGTCCTTTGAGCTAGAATATTCAACAAATTACACTATGTAGAATGGTCCGGTTAAGCTCAAATATTTTACAGCATTTCGCCCCAGTATACCATTGGGCTCATCAGTTGGTATGGTACACCTCACCAAGACGCTGAATAGTGCTCACTGAGCAGGCCAATGCAAGACATCTTGATACTCATTATAATATGTACTTCCTGTCAGAAACAAAGCACTTCCCTGCGATCTTAAATAAAAGTGCAGTGGCAAAAACAATCTAGTCTTGTGATTTGTGCATCTCGAAAAATAAAAAATAAATATTCATAGTCTTTCTTCATGTGAGTCCGTTTGTTTTGACTATGATCGACGAATACATTTAAATAATTTTACCCTATACACGAGAGAATGCACAATCATCTATAGAAATAAAATGGAAAATCAATGAATTAAATGATGCCGCATTTCGCTACCCTATTTCATACTATGTACACAACTTAATAGCTTCGGAGTTGTTTTCACACACTATCATCGGCATTGTGACGTTATTTACATTAAGTTCTTATTTTAAAATCGAATCAGCGAAACTGGGATGGTTCTTGGCAATCTCCACTTATTGATGCAAAACTTTCTCAAAACTTACAGATCTGTTAATACCCTGTGTATTTAAAGAATGTTTATTGCAGTGAAGACATATTCTGCAAATGACTGATACGTTAGCCAATAGAATGAAGCGTATTGCATTATGTAATGTTGCTGCGAGAGTAGATTTTTGACCTTGGAGGCCTATGTAAACTGAAGCTTGGATAGTAGAGGCATGTTAATCCTCAAGGTTATGCCGCCTGTTCATTATCGAATGTTAATCATCAAGGTGACTCCGTACGTTACTCTTCGCGTTTGTCATGCGACATGTTCTGCGTTGAAGTTATAATATTACACGCCGGTGCCACGGTATGAGATTTGACAGTGTTGCTGTGTTATTGAAAGTGCCGCTGAAGTGACTGTGCAAAATTCACATTTGGAACCTATTTCAAAGTTGATCCCTCACTCTCACCGCGCCCGGCGGTGTTGCCAGGCTATTGCGTCGTACCTTCAGTCGTGTGCGAGAACACACGATGCGAGAACGTACAGGACAACAGCGCACCGACTACGCGTGACCTTTCAGGCTTCCAATGGTTTGTCCCGCACTATAGACGAATTTCACTGACATATATCAAGCGGTATGCTTTTCGTTGTTCCATTGGTAGGCCACATAGAATATCCCAAGTGGTACATAAAAGGGTGCTCAGTGAGGTGTGGTTTGATGGGATAGATCACTTGATTAGAAAAAATCCTACACAAGCGAGATGTGGCCAGTGCGGGAAGAAAACAATTTACAAATGCCAGAAGTGCAACATTGGAGTTCATCCTGACTGTTTTGAAGGATCCCATACAAAGTAAATAGACTCTGCCAGCACATTGAAGAAACTTATTCAGTCCCACATTCTCATTATATAAATATACTTTTATGTCAACTCATAATGCGAACAAACAATTTCTCAATAATGCTATAAATTATGGTTGTTATATAGCATTGTGTGTATCTGTTGTTTAACAATGAAAATAAAGCAGTAGCTGCTACATTTAGTTGTTATATTGAATTTACCTTCCATAAAATAGGGTGCACCCTCTCGTGCCCATCGTACCACAAAAGGGACGCATGTTTTCATAGAATATTTATATTATACGTGGTTTTCTACAGTCTTTATCAATAGTTGGTTGATTGCAAACATATGCAGAACTGAATCATTTTTGGCGATTTTTCAAAACTTAGGCATATTCATTACTTTAATAAAAAAAAATCTTTAATTGAATAATGAATGTTATGCTATTAAACACAGGCAGAATATATGTGCAATGCCCATTGGCATCATGACAAGTCATGATATACAAATGGACATTTGTTGAAAGATCAGCTTCTAAACACACGTACAGAATGTTTTCACATGTAGAAGTATTTTAAAACACATTAAACATTTCGCCAATCCTCCATACTCGACAATCAAGAATAGTTCTTCCCACACAGACAAGAAAATGTTAGGAGTCGATGGCCTTTGGTTGTCAGATGCCCCTTGTGTTGACATTTTCCTTAGAAATAATATTAACTTTAATGAGGTGGCGTGTAACTCTGTATACTCGAACAGTCACCACTGCACTGGCTGGCTGGCAAGCGTGCTTCTCGCAAGGAAAGCATGGTACGCGGAAAGGTCCTCCTAAGTCACAAACATCGCTGGTGAAGGCGGCTGATCGAACACTTGAACACTGTTTTAGGGGAGGTTGGGCAACAGTTTCTCACGAATCCACATCAAAATAGTTCTCTGCGTTTATCTGATCATGATAATCCACTGATGAGCCTTGAAATATAATAACGCTCCAACCAGGAACCCATCTTTAGATCCCGCAGGTACAATTATTAAGCGGTTCGATGAGCTTGTGTTGGTCGTAACACCAGGTTGATCTTCCATTGCCAATACTTATGAAATGATACATTATTATCCAGCCATGTTTCATCGTTATAAACAATGGACGCTTACCTCCTCTGTGACATCGCATAACTCTTAAATGCCTACAGCGCCAACTAACAATGTTTTGATGTTCAACCAAAATTTTACTATAACTCTGACACTTCATCCACTTAAATCCCATGTCTTTCAAAATTCGCCTCAAGGTGTGAACGCCCCATGGAAACTCTATTCCCGGTCAATGCATGTGAGATTTTCGAAGTGAAATGCCATGTCCTGTGGTTCGGATTCAACGTAAAAAGGAGGTCCCGTGGCTCATGATCTACAGATTAACGGTCACGTTAAACTACAAGCTTCCTTCCTTGGAAACTCTATTTTCTCCTTGATGACACTCAAAAGCTTGGGGCATGTAGGCACTTTTTTTTTTGGATTACATAAAAGTCTTGCGTCTATTAAGAGGGCAGATCGGAAAGTAACGCACAATCAATTTTTTCCCATAAAGTTTAATAGGTAACAAAACCAAACAAATCACAATTGAACTCTCATCTTTTACCAACTTTCTCAACACATTTCTGCCATCATGGTACCAGTTTCAATATGCCCTGTTGTTAGAAGTCTGTTGGGTTGGAGGATAGCCATATGTGGACTGCTAATTTCACTTCCACATCTGTCACAAAGTGTTGGCCGGCCAGAAAGTCCTTCATGGGACCAAACAGATGAAAGTCCGAGGGTGTCAGGATCGGTGGATGCTGCAGCACCTTCCACCCAAATTGGGTGATTTTCTCACGAACAGGAGCAGCAACATGGGGACCGGCATTGTCATGAAGTTTGACACCGTCAGCATTGATGTTGTGGCATTTGTCACAAAGGGCACGACACAACTTAATCTAAGATTTAATGTAGGCTGCAGCATTCACAATGCTCCCGTGTTAAGCAAAGTCCACCAATTACACACTACACATATGCCAGAACACTGTCAGAAGAACTTTCGTAGCAGATTGAGTCACTTTGACATTTTTCATTCTGAGAAGCCAGCATGTTTCCACTTCATCGAGGCCTGCTTGGTTTTGGGCGTATAGTGGTATGCACATGACTCGTCACCAGTGACGATTCCTGGAGACTTTGATACGGTACATACAGCCGTCCCCATACACGCCACGCATGTTCCTGTGAATTTCACTCAGTTTATGCACTTTGGCCCACAAATATCGAACTACACTTCGCTGTTCTTCACAAGTTGACGACAGTAACATGCGCGCCATGTTGGTTTCGTAGTTTAGGCTTCTCTCGCTAGAGCTGCACATGAACAAAAAATATCCCTCTGCAGCGTAAACTCCAAACTATATCACAGTGAAATTGTAACACTCCAGCTGCCCTACCAGGTGAGAAAAATATAATTGTGCGTTACTTTCAGACCTGCCCTCGTATTACCCTCCTATTAAAATCCTCACACTGTCCTTTTCTTTCTTCAGGCTGTGGGCGATGCTTACCTGGTGTTGACAATGACGTATCGCTAGCAGCTGTACTTTCCTTGCGGATCCTACATACTGTGCTAACAGAAATTCCAGTGTGATCAGATACACCAAATTGGATGCATCAATTAGGGAATGAGTGATGATGCTGAACGATCATTTCGTATTAACATTTGTCAACACATTCACATTCATATACTAACAACGTGTCACACAAACGCCGACGGTTCTTGCAACAAATAACATGTGTTTAAAATGAAACAGAGAAGAAGACTGCCGCAAACACCACTTCGAAGTGCAATACAAAGAATGAAAAACAGAACAGACTAGACGAGATATGAAACCATAACATTCATTGGCGGATTTTAAACTTGGAGCTTCTACTCGGCCAATAGTGTGACGTCTTACATTGATTGATGGGCGAAACCTATTGGTTACACAAGGCTACCAAACCCTAGTGTTCATTGGTAGATTGCAAACTTGGCACCTCACTCAGCGAATAGAGTGACGTCCTACATTGGATGACGGGGCGAAGCATATTGGTTACACAAAAGCGATTGCCTTCTCGATCGCGAATGGTGCATATTTGGAAAATGGCGATCATATCGTCTGACTAACGAAATAATGTAACAAGAAAAGTGTTGGTCATAAAACAGGATGCATTTTAGTTTTAATTTGAGAAAATATGGTCAAATTGGTAAAAATAAATCTGTTTTAATTCGTTAAACTGAAACTACGTAATTCGTTAAAATGAAATATTTTAACACACAACAAATAGGGAAAAGGGAAGAGACCAAAGAAAATAAGTTATTCTGAAAATTTTGTTATATTGGTGTTCATTACAGTGGAATTTTACTGTATTACACAAAACAAGTAGTTCCCTGAAGAACTAAAGAGCCTATTTTCATATATCCTACGTGTGTTAATTGCCTCTATCAACATACAAAATTTCAGTTTGATTGCCGTAATAGATTCGTAGATATTGAGAACCGTCTTAATATTTTGGATGGTCGCCCTATTGGATTTTTATGTATGTGGGCCATAGAGTTATGTACCATTGCATATAGATTATTGCGTAGGTGTATTATTCAAACTTCAATCGCATGATCAGGACACAAGAAATAAAACAACGAGATTTTACAATTTCGCACAGCCGCCATTTTGTGGTTATCAAAACAATTGAAATAAATTAAATGCCAGTGGATTAAAATTTGTATAAGCATTTACCGTACAAGTTTCACTGGGCTCGTATGGTTAAATCACAAGAAACGTCCATTTAAAAATTAAAATTTCGCGTCGCCGCCATGTTGGGTTTGTGCTCATCAGGTTGATATATGTAGGGGGCGTGGTGGCTCAGCGGTCTAGCTGTATGCCTCTCACCAAGGCGGTCCGGGTTCGATTCCCGGTCAATGCATGTGAGATTTTCGAAGTGAAATGCCATGTCCTGTGGTTCGGATTCCACGTAAAAAGGAGGTCCCGTGGCTCATGATCTCAAGATTAACGGTCACGTTAAACTACAAGCTTCCTTTAGGTTGATATATGTTTTTTTTTTTCACCGTAGCATATTTTTTATGCCTGTGCCGAGATATCTGGTTGCAGGCAGTGTTTCGGAAAATACAATACGAGAATTATTTTGTTCATTTCAGAGGTCTAGACTGGCTGCGTGGCTCAGCAGCAACGTTCTCGCTTGTTGTGCACACGCTTGCAGGATCAAATCCTGGTGCAGTCAGCTGGCATTTGAGGGTGCGTAAAAGTGAGGGAGCCGCGTCAGTAGATTTACTGGCACGTTAAAGATCCCCTTCGGGGCGAAATTCCGGCGCCCCGGCGTCTCTAAAAGACAGAGTAGTTAAAAGAGACGTAAATCCAATAACATAATTATTATTCAGAAGTCTGACCTTGGCAGAGATATTGGAGGCAGTGGAAAAGGAGTAATGACGACATGTTTATAGCTCGCTGGCATGAAAACAGCACAGTAGCTGTTGCCTCCACGACTTTCCCTGTTTTTCCCCCTCGACCAGGTCGGAAGGTTCTCCCGGGCAGAAAAAATATATAGCTACAATCCCACGTCCTCTCCTGATTGGCACCTATAACAAATTCATGGGAGGAACGAACCTTATCGATGAAAATGTGAACCTATATCATGTGTCAATAAGAAACAAAAAGTGGTGGTGGGCCATATTTTTTTGGCTTCTTGACGAGTCTCCAAAATGCATGGTACCTCAATACTATGTCACAGCCAAGGACATCCCAACTGGAGTTCAAGAGGGAAGTGCGTAATTACACATGAAATCGTACGGCGTAGATCCACGTGGAGCCAGGCAGCCGTCAACAGCACATGCCGGAGAGGGACGCGACATTGAAGACTTGCGATATGATTGACGCAATCTTCTGGTCATCAACGTCCCAGGACAAAAGCAGAGGTGGTGTGCCGGTGAATTGTGTGAAAGCAGTGTTCGCACTGCAAGTTGTAAAAATGATTTGGGGCTGTGCATATCATGCTTCTTGCCATTCCAATCCAAGTAACTAGTCACTTGACTATACAGGGTGTCGAGCGATACGGGAAATGCGGGAAATATACGAGAATTTTAGTTACCCGGGAAAATACGGAAAATTCGCACTTGATACGGGAAATCTTGAAAAGTCTCATAATGCCCGACTTCTTAGCCCCCGAATGCTGGGTAGAGTCCTCCCGCTCAGCCTTCTATTTCGCCTGCAGACCGCGCTGCCACCCACAATTTGCGCCACCGATAGAGCCCTAAGCGGGATGAGAACCCAGCCAACGTCGAATGCATGTTTTGCCGGGCTGACTGCTGGCCGTACGCACTCCGCGCGGGGCTGCGCGTGCCGCCCTCGTTGCTGACAATGACATACAGGAATCTGTCCGCATTGTTATTCACAGAGGAGACCTGGGTTTCTCGACAACAGCAGCCCTTAAAGAAGCTAACAGCTCAATATCTCAGTAAATTCCAGACGCGGATGTGCTGCAATTTCGCACCAACTGCCGAAAATTGTACATTCGTATCCTATGGCTGAAAATTTCAAAGAGAGGACAACTCTTGCTTACAAGATGACCCGTGCTATTTCCTGCCTATAGGGGTCGCTGAGACTCCTAAGTTGGCAGAAGTTAGGATCGTCATTGCCCTGGAAATTCCTTGTAATCGGAAGAATTTGCTTTCTGACGCAATGGCTGACCGCATCAAGAGCAGCTACTCCGCACTACTGAGACTGCTCTCCGTTACTGCGCGTTTGAAGCAGTTCGACGGAAAAGAGCCACGGCTTGACGTGCTGTGGTCTGAATTAGTGGCTTCAGCACCTTCCTCAGTTCCTTTCAAATTCGATCTCACAAGTGTCGTTAACATGATACTGATTTTGAATCACAGCAATGCAGCTCTAAGAGATAAGTTTCTCCCTGAACAAGGAGTGCATGATCGTCAATCACAAACAAGCAAGTCTGAATGGCATGCATACTGTTCAGGACGCTGTGATGGCAGCTGGAGGAGTAGAATAGATAACCGTGAGCAAGAGTCTATACTGCACGAAACTCCAAAGCCGTGTTCAAGGAAGCGAAACAGGTGCGAAGCCAGGAGGAAAAGGAAGCGACGGCTAAGGTGGTAGTCGAATGAAAAGCCATGAAAGATCTCCAGGCATTGGCAAAAAAAAAAAAAGAAGATGATATCGAAAGATGTCCGTTTTGAAGCAGAGAAAATTGTAGAGCAGATGAGTTCCCTAGTGGAGCTTTAAATTAATAAATCCTTGATTATTGTTTGTTTTATATTATTTTGGGTGACTAAAGTTCCTAACCACAATCTAGTATTGACAAAGTAACTTATTTTATTTTGTGTATGACTAGCCTACAGTTCCTATTCAGAAATTAGTACTGTCAAAAGAACTTAATTTTGTGCTGTGTATAACTGAAGTTCCTAGTAACAATCTTGTATTTGTCAAAGTGAATTATTTAATTTCGTTTGGCATTATTTTATTTTCTATTAATGTACCTACTTTTATAAAATAAATGTAAATTAAAAGGTATTCGCAATGTGTCTCGTGTGGAATTTTACTGTTTTAGCCTTTCCATTGTCTTCTTTCGCAGGGAGATGCACTTACCAAATTGTTTTAAAGTATGTGTAAACACTCACTGCAAATGCGTCACACATGCACAATTTTCAAAAACTACAAGCAATATCTCACAGCTCTCGACATTTTACTATCAAACACCCGTCACCAACATGTGGCTACAAAATACACCACACAAGTGACAGAATTCTTCTCGCATGGGCAGGCATTGTTTCAGTCGCTTGATAACCACTGTCTGTGTCGGATTTCCTTTCGTTGTCATTGTTTCGTTACTTTTACTTCGCCGAAGTTCGACCCGATCACTGGTCACATCTCGTACTTCATGTACAGAAAGAAATTCTGAATGCGGTCTGGATATCGCGCTGGATGAAATGATTATTAACCTTGGCAATTCATCAAGCTCTGACGATGACAATGGTGGTGGTGATGATGATAGGGACAGTGAAGGGATGGAGGGTGTCAAAGAAACCCTTGCCAAGTGACTGAGGATAATTTATTTATTGGTATCAGTTCGCTTGCGTCAATCGATAATAGAGCACAGACTATTGCTTCCCGTCATAGTGTTCAAAATTCCGTCTGTCATTCAATAGCATACAACCACGGCAATAATATCGCCACAGAGCGGCTTGTTTTGAGTGCTCAGTGCTAAATATGTCTTTACTTTAATTTTACTTTTGTATTATCACGAAAGCTAATATTAACCGTAGAGAGTCTCGATTCAGCGAGTGTGCATGGTGTTACCTGTCAACTGCAGTAGTAAGCTGTGAACGACCTCCACTCAGACTCTTGTTTCATCTTAAAGGATAATCATTGCATGGTGAGTGTTTTTATATTCATTAGCTGTAGAGTGTTTGCCCTCTTTTTCGTATTTATTGAATTGAATACCGATGATAAAGGTAAGAGTATTATTCTCCATATTAGGCCCGTAATGAAAATTCTACTAACTTGCACTATACTATTTCCGTCATCTCGTATTTCGCTGTTTGAATGTCCTCGGCGTTGACTCAGGATCGTCTTTTAAATTATTTTACGTATAATTGTACAGAAATAATGTCTGAAGTGTAGTGCTGTGTATTATTCGAATCAGTTGATTTACAACAACACTAAAAACTTAGCAACACAGCTCAGCTGTTCCAAGATCCAGACGTATCCTTCGCTTTGTTTCCTTCGAATTACAGGGTGTAAGTGAGACGCATGCTCAGAATTCTTGCCGTGTGGCGGTTAGACGTAGGGTCTTGTTATGTGGCGACCGTGGGTTGCGGAGAGGAAATGCGGGTCTGAGTGACTGGAAGGCTGTCGGTACCGAATGCGCGGGGTTAGCAATACTGTATTTGTCCCATAATTTACGCGTGTAATAGCGGACACACCTCCAATTTTACTATAAGAGTCGTGATCTAAAAAGGGATAGTGGGTGGGTAACATCTATTACTACATGATCCCCAATATTATTATTCGTTATTACAAATGGTACTTAGACTACTTTCAGTAGTGTAGAAAATTGCATCGCCTTGTTCCGGGCTTCTATAGAGCTTACATTTTCTTTCGATCTTTCATTTGCCATAGGACGCGCCACCGGCGTATGGTTATGCATTACCAGCTTCCGGTTTAGTATTCAGGTAATGGAAGCAGAACTGTGTACTACAATTTTCCTTGCATGTAACAACAGTTTATGTTTGAATTGCTTATAAGATCGTGACATATAAAGGGTTTCTCCAATTGGGGGATGGTATTTAACGGTATGCACTTCGTATAATCTTGGCGAGGTGGTATTTTTTTCACAGAGCAACTTTACACCGTAGTAGGCACGCAGCTTTTTGTATTTTGTTTTCTGGCAACTTGTTTTAAATTATTGACTAAAATATTTCAAAATGCAGACAATCCATTCCTCCATTAGGATTCGGGTTCCATAATTCATGCAAAATGAGGTTCGTTCGTTTGTAAAATTGAGGTCATAAACCCCCCTTCCCTTTCAGTGGTTACCGTATAGTACTTTACGTAGACTAGGGTGAAGATGTAAATGAGCATTTAAAAAAAATTGTCGCCGGTTGTTTGGTTTATTAACTTACGGTACTATTTTCCATATATACTGAAAACTAGGCACGGTTGGATTTTAAGATGGAACCGTATGTGCTATCAAATATCGCTCTATTGTAATACCTGGAATATGTATATAATTATAAAATGATTATTGGTTAAATAAGTCTTAATATCTCGCCCCCTTGCCCGTTTCCTAATTCTGTGTTTGTGTTTTGTGATTGAGAGAGCAGCAGTTCATTCCGACAAAAGATATCCTGTATCATTTTTTTATATTCACACATTATGCAACAATGCCATGAAAACATCATCCTTCTAAATTTACAGTAAATTAACATACTGTATATAGGATGCTTCAAAATGGCCTAGCCAAACTTAGGGAAATTATTCTGTGTCAAAATAAAGAAATAAGTACCCATACAGATGGTTCTTAAGCACTTTATTTGCTGTCTATATGTTTAGTTATTCTGAATAAAATCTGTGTAAAATAACTGTTACATAGTACTTATTTTTCCCCCGTTAAATTTAGATAAATACCTACAATCTTTTAATGTATGATTCGATTTTACAAAATAGGGCTTCAATTGATTGGACATAAAATGCTACATATTTTGTTGTTCTTTTATATGGTTTATGTTGTAGTCACGTCTTAGTTCATGAACCATGGGCAATGGCTGAGTGGTCTGGTAAGTGGTTCTGACAGTCTGGATACCAGTTACTATCAAAAAGGAGTGGGTATCTTGGCCATATTTTGAGTCGTGGCCCTCCTTGTGATCAACAACTTACTTGTTTGCTTCCTGGGGTGAAACTCAGGGGCCCTGCATAAGTAAGGCTAGCAACTTGCTTCAATTGTAATCTGTAAACGTGCCAAAAAGGTCATGATGAAGCCTCGAACCTATGGGAGGGATGGAGTCCCACTCTCATCTGATAGATTAGGGACTCCTTGGAAATGAACAGGCAATCGAACTGGTATTTGATAGGGTGCTGTTAATATCGCGGGTAGTTATGGAAGGAGGAAAGCAGAGCTAACTGAGTCAGCAAGTAGGATGGGATTGAATATTCTAGGGAATAGTGAAGTTCAGATAAAGGGAGATAGAGAGGAGATCCAAGGTACACCTGTCAGGTGTAAAACGATGCAGGACAAAGTGGGGAGTAAGGCTGTATGTCCAGAAAACCTTGGAGCTTCGCATAATTTATGTAAGGTACCGTACGTAAATGAACGATTAATGTGGATAGATTTGGAAATATCAGGAAATCGGTCAGGATTGTTTCAGTGTACACTCCATGTGAAGGGGCGGATCAGGATGTAATAGACTTGATAAGGCACTGAGTGATGTAGTAGTGAGAGTTAACAGTAAGGATAGTGTTGTACTGATGGGGGAATTCAGTGCTAGCATAGGAAATTGAATTGAGGAGTATGAGAAGGTTATGGGTAAGTGGAGTGAGGATAGGGAAGCAAACACCAATGGAAAATGTTTATTGGACTTCTGTGCTAGCATGGGGTTGTCTGTGGCGAACTCATTCTCGAAGCATAAGGAGATTCACAGATACACAAGGGAGGGTAGAGGAACCAGGTCAATAATAGACTATATCATTACTGACATTGAATTTGGTAAATTGATAAGTAATTGAAGGGTATTCCGTTTTTGTTTTTTTTTTCTTCAATGAAACAGACCAAAAACTGTCCTACTGTGAACTGAGCATAGTTAGACCTGAAGTGCAGAAAGTGAGGGCTGTTTGCAGACGGATTAGGGTTTAAAATTTCCAGGATAAGGAACGTAGGCAGAAATATATGGATTAACTCCAAAGAGTAGATGGTAAAGAATTGCCGGACATTAGACAGACTGGTCAGGATACAGGGATGCAGTACTATAAGTAGCAAATGTAGTCCTTTGTATTGGGACAACAGTGTGTAAAGACAGGAACAAATGAAAATACTGATGGAATGACATAGTGAAGTCTGCTTGTGAAATTAAAAGAAGGCTTACAAAAAATGGCTCCTAGCAAGTAATCCTGGAGACAGAGAACAACTTACGTAGTCGAAACGAACAGGACCAAAGAAATAATAGAGTAAAAAATATCATGGTAGGAATTTGGAGATAAATTAGAATAGTTATATAAAGTGGCAGTAAAGCCTTTATGGAGTGTTAGAAAGAATCATTGAAATTGAGGAACAATAGGGTGAATCACTTGACAGCTTCCAGGTTTGGTCCAGTCGTTGAACGTTTACCTCATACTCTTTGCCACAATCTTGTCATCAAACCAATTTTGTATCCTAACAAGAAGTTCCGAGACAAACTAAAGAGCCTACTTTTCTTAAAATTTAAGATTCATGCCAATGATTAATCTATATGAACCTATCTAGAACAATGACGAAATTATGTTGGTAATATCGAAATTTCTAATTTGTTTGAAATATCCCTGGTATAGTGTAACCTAATAGAGCACGGCAGTTGGCAGCCCTGGTGACTGAATATATTCTTAGTTCCATCACTTAAGGTACAGAATACACAATTTGGTTGAAGTCCAATGGATAGCAAGGACGTTACATGAAGTTGGACATTGGATCTATCAGCGCGCGTAAAATTCATGTTGGCAACAATGTCAAGCATGTGTTGGTCAGAAATAATCTAAAATATTATGATCACTAGTTGTGCCAATTTTGGATGAAATCCATTTGTTAGTATAGAAGTTACATGTATTTTAAGATTGAACCTATCAGAAGACTTATAATCATGTTGGCAGCGCTGACTTATATTAGTTACTCCAAATTAATCTAGAATGTCAGGTACTATACGTGTTCAAAGTTTAGAGCTGTTGGTTTGCATACTTTCTGATACATTGCTATCAGGGTAAAAAATAGAAACAGCATTTATTAACAGTTGGCAGCCCTGGTTGCTCTTCAGCATAAGCATAGTCATATCTGTTATAGTACTCATAGCACATATGAAATTTGGTTGAAATCCAATTGATAGTATAGAAGTTACATGTAATTAAAGATTGGTTCTATCAGCAGGCTTAGAATCATGTTGGTAGAACTGACGTATATTAGTTACACCAAATTATTCTAGAATGCCAGATACTATACGTGTGCATAGTTTAAGGCTGTCGGCTTGCATACTTTCTGATATATTGGTATTTGGATAAAATAAATAGAGAGAGAATTCATTAACAGTTGGCAGCCCTGGTGGCTCTTAAGAATACGCTCAGTTATATCCGTTTACCTACACATAGTACATACGAAATTTGGTTGAAATCCAATTGATAGTGTAGAAGTTATATGCATTAAAAATTGGACCTATCAGCAGGCTTAGAATCATTTTGGCAACACTGCCATACATGGCCTCCTGGAAATTAAACTGAATTATTATTATCTATATGCGTGCCAATTTTGAAATAGCTCCCATGCATACTTTCCAAGATATCCAACATGGAGCTCAAATTTCAATTGCAGTTTTTCAGCAACTGGTAGCACTGTCATAATTTTCAAATGTGGGCTTTACTAATACCATATTTGGTTTCGATTGCTGCAGCCGATTAGGAGTTGATAGGGGGGAGACACACACACAGACAGACACACATTTGCCCGGATCGATCTCGTAAGTCTACTTTTTCCTCATTTTTGCAAAATGTGAAATGTAGGCTAAAAATCGCACCTAAGTTGCCGTCACATTTGGAGGAGAAATAAGGACGCTGTTGTGGAAATGTATGAACACAGTACTGGCAATACAGTATTGTCACCACGAGTGGATTCTTCTTGGATCAAGAACATCCATTGTTATGAGCCAGTCCTGATGGTTTGGTTGCTTGCGATGGCGTTGTAGAAATCAAATACCTTGCCTCCGTCACTGAATTATATTTCAGAGAAGAGGTGACTAAAAACAATGTCAGGAGTAAAATAGCAATTGAAGCGAAGCCACAACTACTTCCTCCAGATTCAAGTCGATTGAATATCAACAGGAGAAAAAGGTGTAATTTTGTAGTTTATACTAAGAATGGAGAAATCTTCGTAGAAAGGATAGAAGGATGGGTTGTTATGGCAAACAAAAATGCTTCGAAAACTGGTACGATTTTATAAGGAGTGCATTTTGTCAAAACATTTAGTCAGTTGAGTTGTTCGAGGCACGAGGCATAAAAATCCGAGGTCCCTCCTTTGCGCTAGAAGTTCAACGACTAAATAAGGCCGCAGATACCAAAAAACGAAAGAAGAGGAAGCAATCGGACACCTTCACACAGAACAAGAAGTTTACACTTATAGCAATAAATTGTATATTTGCTCATAATACTATAAGTGTGTTTTTGGTTTACAGAATGTTAAACATTCATTATACTTATAAAATTTTGTGTACGTAAACTTTGAATTTCATTACTGAATGAACAGCCATTTTGTTAATATAAATCACCTTCTGTTGAGTCGGTATGTTATTGTTGGTTTATTATTATTATTATTATTTGTTATGTTTTACATTTCATAGAAACAGTTTTGAAGTTTTTTCAGAGCACAATAAAATTGTTTATGATCCATAGAAACACTTATTTTGAGTTGTAATTCTTATAATCATACAGTAACACGCCGGCCTCTTTTATTCGGCTGGACGATGGCAGGGCACAAGGCTGAAAATAAGCGTACGACTCGGAAAGCAGACCTGTGTGACTCGGAACCGAGGTATGCAACGGTGGAGGGGAGGGTGGTTGTACAAAGTGCGCGAATGAGGCGCAGTGGAAGGGAGTAGGGGAAGTGTAGTGCACTGCCTGTAGCAGGCGAGAGGCAGCAGTGCTAATATCTCTTGTCAAGCAATTGACAGCAGATCTAGTAGCACAGCCTTAAGCCTCGCTACCGTGTTAAACAACACATTGTCACAGAATGTGATGTCATTTAGATTTTTTACCGATTCCAATTATTGGTTGACGTGTATTTCCATGTTTTCCAATATATTGAGGAGTTTGCCTTTGTTCTGTATATGTAGTATTTTTAAGTCGTGCTCTATGGAGCCAAATTCGTGTTTTTCCTCCTCCGTTTTGCCATAGCAGAGAATTTTTTGTACTTTATTGCGTTAGTGTGTTCTGCGTGTCTGATTTTAAAAGATCTCCCTATTTGCCCACCAATATATTTACAAACGCAATCTTTACATTTTAATTGATGTGCACCAGACTCATTATACTTATCTCTTATATTGACCGAGTTGCAGTTCAAGAAAATGTTGCTATTGATGTTGTTGGTCCGGTATGCGATCTTTATGTTGTGTTTCTTATAGATGTTAGTGACTGCATGCATTTTGGAGTTGATGTATGTGAAAGTGGCATATCCTTATCCTTTTTATTTTCTTTGGTTAACATTGATTGGAATTTGTTTTGTATTTTGTTTCTGATGCTATCCACGTATTCTTGTTTGTATCCATTTTCCTTTGCTTTTCTTTGTTGAAATTATCTTTTTTTAATGGAATATTCATAGCTTTATTTAATAGACCTCAGAAGGCTGCTCTTTTTTTGATTGTCCGGATGATTGGAGTTATGCTTTATAATTACGTCTGTTTGAGTAGGTTTTCTATAGATTTTTTACTCAAGTTTTTGATTGGTTTTGGACACTTTGAGGTCTGTTCAGTTTTTCGAGTAGACGAAATAAAATTCACTTTGGAATCTGAAAAAGAACATTCTGTCTGCTTTTTAGACCTGAAAGTAAGTTGTGTTGTACAGTGTACATAATAAGTATAGTATATAAGACACTTGCTTGTCTGGGTTGGTTACCTATATTATCTACCGGTAAAGATAAAATTCTTATTTACACTCGCTTGTAATACCATAAGTGAAATTGACGAATTACCTATAATACAAGTAATATAATATAAAATACACTACTATTCATGGTTTATTTCAGCCTGTTTAACGATTGAATTCTTCTTTATATCCTGAAATGTGCGTCCTTTATGTACAGCGCTTATAGCCTCTGCTATTTTTTACCTACACTTTCTATCTGTTATTTATGTTTTACATTGTATACCATTTATAATGTAACATGTCTTGCATTTCATACTTTGATATGAACATCTTTGCTGTGGTAATATTTCAGCTGTTATGATCAGCCATTTTGGTTTGAATTTTTAATCAAAGATAGCGTGGTGCTCATAAAGTTTATAGAAATTTTATAACACCACCTTTTATAAAAGATTTCCCCATTCCACTGTCATATATTTTATAAACTATCTTCGACAAATTTATTTGATAGTGTAATGCCGGCCTGATCAACGGAATTTATGCTAAGATTAAAGATAATGCAACTGTTCCTAGGTACTGTGCCTGATAACTCGACCTTGGATTGGATGGCCCGGCTCATCGTCTCAATCCGCAGCGAGAAGTCTGAACAGCACGGTGTAAAAACCTTGAACGTTTGAAATAAGTCCGGTAGAAAAATTATGCAGGAGGACGAGATTCAAATAATCTCAGGGCATGAGTGGGAATTGGGTTCAACTAGGTACACCTCGAAATTATCCCGACAATCGTTCAAGTAAAAAAAAAAATCCTCACAAAATATGGAACTCGGCATATAACTAAGAAATAAATCACATCCATACATTTATCTCCACACAAATTCAGATAATAAAAGCAGTAAAGAAATCTACCTGTACTTGGAGATTCTTCCAAGTTAATTCTGGAGGTTCAATGGAAAATTTAAAATATAAGTTAAATATTCTAATTGGGACAAAAATCTCCTTGCGTCTTATCCTTCAACACAAACAAACTGACAGAGATCTGTGTTTTAAATTTCCAACCAATTTACAGTACTTTAATTTCACAAAGGTATTCAGCCACCTCTCAATGATCTAGTCCATTTGTGAGTAGGTGCATTTTGAAAGAAAAGAAAAAAATCATTCGGGTCTCCTTCTATCTAATTATTTTCATTAAAATATGGAAGTTCATTGTCTCTTTGCCAACTTCATACACATTTATACATTGTTTTATTTGCATATTTAATATTTATATAATGTTTAAAATTGAATGTGTGGCTACCTTCCGCGTCGCGATTCGCTCGAACTAGTAAAATCAGCCAGGACTCTGATTCCCTATTTCTTATACTCCCAATTTCCTTTAATAACAATTTAGGGTATATTTAAACTATTTTCTTGTATCTCAACGAGGCTTAGTCTAAATAAGTTCCCTCCCATGTTTTCTGGTTTCTCATCTCGTAATTACTGTTTAAATAATTTATGTGGTTATAAATCCTCACTTTAATACGCATTTTTCCTGCTGCGTCCAGGAAGTTATAATTTCCCAATTGTTAAACGTTTATATCTAATTTTGTATAATCCAGGCTTTGTTAATGCGACCTGCCCTATTGGAATTTAACATCTTCTAATTGCTGTTTCAATAATCTAAGTGGTTATAAATCCACCTTTTAATCATTTATTTTTCCTCCTGCTGCGCCCAGGAATTTAAAATCATATGTTTAAAGTTCCTTTCTCTTTACTACCAAGGCATTCTGATAAAACCTTGGGATTTTACCTAACCAATCTAAAGTGATGTTTATGTATTTCCAAACGAAATATCTAAACCATTTGTAAAAACTTTTTATTATTATAGGTCTAGTAGTAGTAGTAGTAGTAGTAGTAGAATTTTGGTATTTACTTGTTAGTAGAAGGTTAGTATTTTTGTTAGTGGAATTGCCCTATTACTTATTCTAAAATGGAGTAGCAGCCTTTCAGAATAAATCTATTCTTTACTTGTCTTATAGACGGTTAAGATATTGATAATATAAGCCAACTAATGGCTACACTGCGTTCTGCTGCACGGCTGAAAGCAACGGGAAACTACAACCGTAATGGTCTTCTCGAGGATATGCACCTCTCTATGCATAATTACATGTGATGATGGCCTCCTCCCTTGAAAAATTCCAATCCGGAGGTAAACTAGTCCGTTCGGATCTCTGGGTGGGGACTACTCGAGAGGGGGTTTACATCACAGAAGTGACAAAGAGGAACTCTGACATTCTACGGATCGGAGCGTGGAATGTTAGAAGTCTGCTGGGAAGTGGAAGGTTAGAAAACTTAGAAAGGGAAATGGATAGGTTGAGGTTGGATTTGGTTGGGATTAGTGAAATGCGCTGGCAGGAAGAACAGACTTTTGGTCAGGAGACTATAGGGTCATTAGCACTAACTCAAAACAATGGGCAATAACCACAATAGAAGAATATACACATGGATGAGACCAGGAGATACAGGGCGTTACCAAATCGACTTCATTATGGTCAAGCAGAGGTTTCAAAACCAGATTTTGGATTGTAAAACATATCCTGGTGCTGACATAAAATCTTACCATAATCTGGTTGTTATGAAATGCAGATTAAAGTTAAAACTGAAGGAAAGTCAAAAGCCAAAAAGGTGGGCAATAGACAGATTGAAAGAGAAGGATGTAAACGAAAGATTCAAGAAGAGTATACAAGAAGGACTAATGAGAAACCCTAAACAAACTTCAATTGCAGACGAATGGGCACTTTTGAAGAATGAAATAACAAAATCCGCCGAAGAAAACATTGGTAGGAAAGAAAGAATAGGTAGAAAACCGTGGATCACTCAGGATATACTAGAATTGATGGATGAAAGGCGGAAACACAAGAATGTAAAGAGATGAAAAGGGGAAAGCAGAATACAGACGTCTGAGAAATGAGGTTAAAACGAAGTGCAAGGGAGCGAAAGAAGAATGGTTGAAAGAGAAATGTGCAGGTATAGAAATTTGTCTGAAATTAGGTAAAGTAGACACAGCTTATCGAAGGATTAAGAATACTTTTGGGGAAAAGGAGACTAAGTGCTGTAATATTAAGGACACAAATGGAAAGCCTTTAACAGATAGGGAAGAAAAGGTTGAGAGATGGAAAGCTTACATAGAGTGTTTGTATAAGGGAGAGGAGATTGAGAATCATGTAATGGAAAGGGAGGAGGAAATTGATGAGGGTGCAAAAGGAGATTTAATATTGAGATGAGAATTTGACAGAGCATTGGAAGACTTAAGCAGGAACAAAGCACCAGGCATAGATGATATACCGATTGAGTTGCTACGCTGCATACGAGATGGTCTGATCTGGTTATTTCACTTGGTGTGTAGGATTTATGAGACAGGTGAGGTACCCTCTTGATTTCAAGAAGAATGTTATCATCCCTATACCGAAGAAAGTGGGAGCTGACAGATGTGAAGATTACCGTTGCAATCAGCTTGATTACTCATGCTGCAAAGATCCTGTCAAGAATAATTTACAAGAGGATGGAAAGCCAGATAGAAACGGAGTTGGGTGAAGACCAGTTTGGTTTCAGGAGGAACGTAGGAACAAGGGAAGCTGTACTAAGTCTCTAGGCTGATTTTGGAAGGTAGAATAAGGAAAGATAAGAGAACGTTCATGGCATTTGTAGACTTAGAAAAGGCTTTTGATAACGTTGATTGGACTAAATTGTTTGACATTTTGAAATCTATTGGAATAAAGTACACGGATAAAAGGGTGATATACAATCTATACAGAAACCAGACAGCAGTCATTCGAGCTGAAGGACATGAGAGAGAAGCTGGTATTCAGAAAGGTGTAAGGCAAGGCTGCAACTTATCACCCATACTTTTCAATCTTTACATTGAACAAGCCATGAAGGAAATTGTAGAAGAATTTAAAGTGGGAGTGAAGATTCAAGGAGAAATAATTTCAACTCTGAGATTTGCCGATGACACGAGTCATCTGTGCTGACACACCTGAGGATTTGAATGAGTTTTTGAATGGTGTGGACTCTGTCTTGAGGAAATAATTCATGATGAAAATTAATAAATGTAAAACAAAAATATTGGAATGCCGCTGAAATAAATTAGAACCCTCTATGGACATCAAATTGGCAGGTGAAAAACTAAAGGAAGTAGGAGACTTCTGTTACTGAAGAAGCAAAATAACCAGTGATGGACGAAGCAAAGAGGATATAAAAAGTAGGTTCGCTCAGGCAAGGAAAGCATTTCTACAGGAAAGGAATCTGTTGACATCGAACATAGATTTAGGTGTTAGGAAGTAATTTTTGAAGGCCTTTGTCTGGAGCGAGGCGCTCTATGGAAGCGAAACTTGGACTATTGGTGCAGCAGGAAAGAGGAGAATTGAAGCGTTTGAAATGTGGTGTTACAGGAGAATGATGATCAGATGGGTAGATAGGGTTACAAACGAAGAGGTATTAAGACTAGTGGGAGAGGAGATATGTTTCTGGCGAATGCTAATGAAGAGAAGAGAGAGGTTGGTAGGACACATACTAGGACACCCGGGAATAGCAAGCTTAGTTATGGAAGGAAGGGTCGAGGAGAAGAACTGTAGGGGTAGACCAAGGTTAGAATATGTTAAACAGATTGCTTCAGACGTAGGATGTGGTAGCTATGTAGAGATGAAATGATTAGCTCAGGACAGGGAGGCGTGGACAGCTGCGTCAAACCAGTCAAAAGATTGAAGACTCAAACAACAACATACATTTCTATTTACAAGAATGCCCTGTTATACTAAATTTTTAAAATCTTTCCTTTTTATTGCTATTCACATCCATTTAATCTTACTTTGTTTCTTTGATTTTTTTTGGTCATTAACCTTGTGTTTCAATTTAATCATGGATTCATTAACTGTAACTAATGGTGATACCCATTCATTTCAAGTCGTTACTTCTGTTGAAAGCAACTGGTTTCATTTAATAAACCTCTATAGAATAAATTAATTTCCTGAGTGAATTTCATGAAGTTTTCAACTACTGTAAAACCATTCCATAATAATTTTGTGTTTATTGTGGATCCCTGGTCTCACTATTGTTGTACCCCTAGGGTACGCCACCATCATCCCCTAATACTAAAATCCCCGAGAAATCCAAATGCCAAACACTTACTTCAGAAATCTACAAATACAATTACAGAATTATAAACCCAATAAATCATCACCGCTATGAACTCAGGTAGCCTCGTGTCCCAACCAACGACCCCAGGGAGGGCGGATTCCGCAGACGTAGCATGAGGCGTCTATAAGAACTCCGGAAGGTCATGCCCCCGGATCAGTCTGTCTCAGTGCTACCTACGTGACGAACCGCTGCTGCTAGCTGAAGAGTAAGTGTCTCCAGCGATCACTACACACACAGTCACACTACACTCCCATCCCCCTGTGCTTGGATTGTAATAATTATCTATTTTTATTAACTGAACTGCTATTTGCTAGAGTACTTCCAGATCGAAGTACTCATTAAATTCAAACGTAATAGAAGTCACTGGTCTTGTCCTTTATTTAATTAGCTGATAAGATCCTACCCTCTTAGCTTCCCCAATAGGTGGGATCTAGAATTAGCACTATTACTTAATTGTTTCGTGACGTCAGCAGAGCGTCACAGCACAGCGCTGACCGCAGCAGGCTCCCTCTTAGTTCGCCTGCTCACGACTTGCAGCAGACCGCGTGGTACAGTTATCGCGCATAGATTACCAATTAAACTACCCTTCTTTCCACACTCGTACCTTGAACTATCCCGCTAAGCAGCACATTGGGGAGTTCTCCTTGCAGATCGTACTGACGATCCCAAACCACTAAATAATCGATACCTCTTACAAGTAATTGCCAAGCTTTCCCCCTAATCACACTTATTTCATCCCTTAGATTAATTCTTTGTACAGGCTACCCTCCCAGGTACCTTACAAATGGTGGAGCACTAGGTACCGCGACGTTGTCAAAAGACAACGCCTAAAGGAGTACATACAACGTATTCCGCGGAAAAGGTCCCTAGAACCTAACCTCTTTCTAGCCAAGCAAACGCCACCCAAAATTAGGAATTTTTTTTGAAGTGAAGGTCCAATAAGATTTTTGTACCCACCCAGGCCCGCCCTAATAGATAGTACTTTTTAAAACACCACCCTTACCTAGCCATACACAATTTACATCCCCATAGATACGCCCTTACAGAAGGACGTACAGTAGAGATCCATGCTCAAATACCAACATATTAGTAAGGTCAAGCGTGTACTTAGAGATACAGCACACAACATCGCCATTACCACCAAACCACTACGCCCTAAAATCCTGGTTAAAAACCCTGACTTAATAACAGAACACAACGCAGGCCAATTACTTACCGAACTTGAGGACGCAGTTATAAATCTCAAGCTCAAGTACCCAAACGCAATCAGACAAAAACGTCCCATCACACGAGCACAGACACAGAACGCTCAACAGTCGTCCTCAGATAGCGTTGATAGTGAGGAATTAACCCCCACATTACCGTACGCTATATTACAACACGTCAGTGACACGCAGCAAACCTACAGCGGGTTGCAGGTCCTGTTACAACAGTTAGACGAAATTCCACACAATTCTTCAAAAATCGCAGATATACACGCCATCGCCTTAACTTTAGGCGAACAGATTAACAAGGCGCTTTCCACACTACAGGCGGTTAACATTGAGCATAACTTGTCGCTGGATAATATCCAGGGTACTGAGCAATTCAACCCTCAGGACGCTCCACACTCTACCTCTAACCACTCAGGCACCTCCCAAAGCGGAAACACCTATATAACACCAGTTCAGGTTCACCAGCAACCCATAAGCCACACACACTCTAGCGTTGCATTAAATAACAGCGACCTAGATTCCCCAGTTGAGCGCACCCCCTTAATTACCCCCCAACACTTCCTACAGCGCGGACATGGCCATGCCTACAAAATATCCGATGATACAACCTGCTAAATACCCAGGTGACAAGCAGGACCCCGAGGAATATTTAAGAGCCTTCAATCGAACGGCTAAAATTAACGGCTGGACAGCTGAGGATAAGAAACGCCTCTTACCAGCCTACCTCACTAAATCGGCCCTCACGTGGTACGAACTCCATGAAGCCACCTTGGCCGATGCCAAGTGGGAACAATTTTCAGCCCCCCCTCGTCAATACATTTCAGCTAACCCCTGATGAGGATGACTTGTATGACAAAATCCGCGCTCGCACACACGGTCCCACGGAAGGCACACAGGCATACATTAATGCCAAATTATTAATGTGTGAGAGGTATAATAGGGAGATGCCAGACAGGCAGAAAGTACGGCTCCTTATGCAGGGAATGCGCCCTACCTTGGTGGACAAGCTCTGCACATTGCAAAGCAATACCGTACTAGAGTTACAGGCCAATATTAAATTTATCGGAGGGCAATAAAATGACTCAAAAAGCCGTGGACCAGCACATCCGCACGGATAACGGTGATTTGCATCAGCAAATCCGCGATCTGACCAAACAGATGCAGGAGATGCAAATTACGGCCATCCACGCTAGCCCTAAAATCCGCCCTCGTAGGGATGATCCTCGGGATACATGGCGATCACCAAGGGGCGATCAACAGGATCATGGTAGACCTAACCACCCCCATTGGCGCAATTCACCCCCGGTAAGAGAGGCGAACTATTATTCGCAATACCAGGAGGAAGTGCCACGCCGCAACGGATCCCATCCCTTCCCGCAGATACAGTATCGGGCAAATACTCGCCCACGCGGCAATCCATCCCCGGATCATACATCAAACCGTCATCCCCAATATAGGGACGACCGAACTTGGCATCGTAACCAAAACACCAGATACACACATCCACCCAATACCCTTCAATACCGTCGGCCAAACACTCCCCCGCAGCAGGAACGATATGAGCCTCAATACGAAAGGCCTCCCCCAGCATACCCTCAATACGCCCCTGTCCAACGAGAAAGAGGACCGGAGGACTATCCACTTCCCGACCAACCCCCACGAGATTCACGAAGGCATTCACCGCCACGAAATAGACGGGTATTACACCCCAACCCCCAATATCAGCCCCGGCCAAATAATTGGCGAGACGAGGCGCCCAGGGGACAGCCTCGCTATACAGATAACAGAGGATATGCCCAGCCAAAAAACTATTAGCTAGGGAAGGGCCAGCACCTACTCAATCGGATAACCCTTCCCCGGTAACCACTAAGCGCTCCACTCAACCCCCACAGGAAAACTGCCCTGTCCGATCCCATGAGCCGCAAATCCCCCCAACTTCCGCCCGCCAGAATACAGCGCAGGAAATACCTCCCCGCAGGGCCCTGCATAGCTAGTGCCTGTAGTATGTTCTATCCTGCTGCACCCTTACGGGCAGTCTAAGAAGTAAGCCACAAGCGCGTGACGTCATGTGCTTGCCTCTCCCCCACCTGCCGCTAGCTACATGTGCGAGCGAGCTGTGTATAGTATGGCGTAGTGCCCTGCAAGCCTGGCAAGTGCTTTTAGGGCCTTATGACCTAGCCTCACACTGTCAGCACTGTCTGTCCTTGGCCGATAACCTCGATGTTAGGCCCCTTAAAACAACAATTATCATCATCATCATCATCATCATCAGCACTGTCTACGCTGGAACTCGTCAGTTCAGGCGCGCACGGCCTGCCCTTCCCGATAGGGCTTCGTAAAGCCGTTCCTCTCTTCTCTTCATATTATTATTATTATTATTATTATTATTATTATTAATATTAGCAATAAAATGTTATTGGGTACCAATAGACTACGTCTCATACTGTTCCTAAGTACATTGAAGATGAATTCTCTATAATTGAATGGATTCATTGATAGCAAAATTAGGTCATTTATACTTACTGTCGACCAAATTATTATGTGTACTCGAGTTTGAAGGTTGTTTGTGAAGTAACCAATAGGCCTACATAAAATCCAATAACATCATCATTTTTGTCGTTCTATTTTACGTTAGTTCATGTAGATTTGGAATTTTTAATTTATATTTTAATATTTTTATCGCAGTTGGAACACAAAAAGTGCCCGTTTTTAAGCGTGTTTCAACCATGCGTCACATTTAAGAATTATTATCTCACAAATCCGTCATCAGATCGAATCCAAATTTTAACACAATATACATTGGAATGTTGTATAACTGGTTTATTAACTTTAAACTTGTGTGTGTCCAAGAAACAAAGTTGTTATCATTTTTGTACGGTAACTTCTTCTCGGCTCGGGGTGGTTTGAAAATGTAGTTCTTGGTCGCGTTGTAATCCTTATACATCAAAAAGGTATGCTGTATGATTGTGAAATACGTAAATTAATTCACTTATTTTATATCGGGTTATACGGGGAATTAAGACATGGTTCACCAGTTAGCCGCTCCGGTGCAAGCTGTATAAAATAAGTGAATTAGTTTACGTATTTCACAGTCATGCAGCATAACTTTTTGATGTATAAGGATTACAACGCAACCAAGAACTACATTTTCCAACGATCCCGAACCGAGAAAAGGTTACCTTACAAAAATGATAAGAATTTTCGTTCTTGAACACATAAAATTTTGAAATTAATAAACCAGTTATATAACATTCCCATGTATATTGTGTTAAAATTTGGATTCAATCTGATGACGGGTTTGTGAGATAATAATTCTTAAATGTGACGCATGGTCGAAACACGCTTAAAAACGGCACTTTTTGTGTTTCAACTGCGATAAAAAATAATAGAATATAAATTAAAAATTCCAAACCTACATGAACTAACGTAAAATTGAACGACGAAAAATATGATGTTATTGGATTTTATGTAGGTGTATTGGTTACTTCACAAACAACTTTCAAACTCGAGTGCACATAATATTTTGGTCGACAGTAGGCATATAGGGGGCGTGGTGGTGCAGCGGTCAAGCTGTTGGCCTCTCACCACGGCAGACCGGGTTCGATTCCTGGTCAATGCATGTGAGATTTTCAAAGTGAAATGCCATGTCCTGTGGTTCGGATTCCACGTAAAAAGGTGGTCCCGTGGCTTATGATCTCGCGATTAACGGTCACGTAAAACTACAATCTTCCTTCTTCCTTATACTTAGGCATACGGTACCCAAACTTGATGAATGATTTAAAAATGTTGATGTTGTTCCTCTCGCTTATTCGAAACGTACCACAAGCTTTCTCTTCTCTTTGAAGCCTATCGTTTTCTCTAAACGACCTGTTTTGTTATGCCGAAGGTTACTTCACATCTGATGGTGGGGTCCAGCATAAATCTTGCATCCTTCTTATGGCCAATAACAATTATTATGCCCATTGTATTTTTGCTTCTAACACGAGAAAGACACGAAAACATGGATCGCGTAACATTTCTGAAATGTTACAGCTGCATCTTAGATCAGGGGCCGATAACCTCGATGTTAGGCCCCTTAAAACAACAATTATCACCATCATCATCAGCATCTTAGATCTACTTCGCTGATTCCCAACGTTTGTAGTAAATCCCCTTCTTAATTATGTTTTTTGAACGTGAGCTAGGGTATCAGGCACTCCACAGTGTTTGCAGCATACAGTCCTGGCTACGCCCATGGAGGTCTCACACAAGAGCAAGCTTTGCTTCCACCTATTTGTGCTAGGCTACTCCATTTCATGTCTACTTCTGGATTAGTCAATCTCCATAAAATATGGTGATTGGGTAGTTTCTGTACTTTCTCAATCAACTTGCAAGTTCATTTTGTGTTTACCACAGATCCGCTTCAGTTATAAGTATCAGCTATTTATATTCCCTTGGTTCCTAACTAGTAAATCACCGTCTTCATCGTTATCAGCATCTTCATCATCATCATCATCATCACCGTCCTGACAACCTCATTCGTTGTACGAGCACAAATTACGCACTATGTCGCCATGCCTTCAAGAAATTCTTGTTCTCTCTGGTACAGTCTCCCTATATGATGCTTACTATACTTTGGATGTTCATTCACTGAAAATTGTAAAATTAGGTTCGAGGTTTTCCTATGCCCAGAACTTGCAATGCAATGAAAATCAAAAGTCTTAAATACCATATCTGGATTAGCCTACATATACATATGCAATTGGATTAACTCATGAGGGCTACCTGTAGCATAGGCCTTTGAGAATATTTTACGGAAGCTATTCTAACAACTCTACGGAGTGATGTGCTCTCAATTCGAATTGCAGAATAAGAATGTAGAAAAAAGGGAACTCGTGCCCACTGGCCTGGCGCAAGTCCTCGAAATGAGCACCGCTTGGATGACTTAAGTATCATCGATACAATTTCAGTACCCCAAACCGAAATTTAATTTCGTGGCAGGGTAGGGAATCAAACCCGGACCACCGGGGCGACAGCCAAGAATGTTAGCCGCTACACCACAAGGTGGTCTCTTTCATTGTCAGCACAATCAATTGCACGATACCATGTCATTTCTACACTGGGCGAACTATAATAGTACACATTTCTTCTTATTTTTGGCATTACATAGGCCCTGGTAAGTTAGGATGACGGTTCGCGTACCATAACCTTAAAGTCGAATAGTTCCAAGAACTAACAAACAAAACAGTTTTAGGCACTCCACCGAAAGAAATACAGACAAGCTGGTAGAGAGACAGACAACATATTTTGTAATTTTCAGAGCGAAATAATTGTTTTATAATGAATAGCACTCTTGATCTCGATAGCGTTGAAATAATGAATATTGTCCTAAAACTTCAAAGGTTTGAACGATTTCGTGTCTTCTTGCTTATTTTGCCGTATATCTTATGTGTAGGTAAATTCCACGAGGTATTGTTTCAGGCCATGTTGAATATAAGAAGCCTTTTTTTTTTTTTCGTTTACCCTCCAGGGTTGGCTTTTCCCACGGACTAAGCGAGGGATCCCACCTTTACCGCCACTGGTAGTGTCCTGGAGTTTGAGACTCTTGAGTCGGGGATACAACTGGGGAGTGTGACTAGCACGTCACCCAGGTGGCCTCACCTGCAAAGCGAACAGGGGCCTGATGAAGAGATGGGAAGAGTGGGAGGGTTAGGCAAGGAAGAGGGAAGGATGCGGCCGTGGCCTTACTGAAGGTACCACCCCGGCAATTGCCCGAAGACGAAGTGGTAAACCACGGAAAACCACTTCGAGGATGGTTGAGGTGGGAGTCGAACCTCCTCTACTCATTTGGACCACCCGAGGCTGAGTGGACCCCAATCCAGTCCTCATACCACTTTTCAAATTTCGTGGCAGAGCCGGGAATCGAACCGCGGACCTCCTAGGCGGGAGCTAATCATGCTGACCACTGCACCACGGAGGCGACTTGAATATAAGAATAAAATACATAAATGACCTTAGATTGCGACGGAATATCTTTCATTTTAAAATCCTGATGAATTTACTAACGCATATTTCTCGAACTCACATACCCCTGAAGAGCATCAATCTAGTCATTTGGCGAATTCAGAATCTTGTTATTGAAATACAGGTTTATAGTCCTAATGTAGTTTTTTTTGTTCTACCCATAATTATTCCGGTTTCTATGAGGTAGGGGATGTGGTGAGACAGTTTATTTGTGGGAATGAGTTTACGGATAGATGCCTTCATGACGCCAATCTCATGAGAGGAGTTAATGACGAATGAAATTAATGAGGTAATGTATGGAGTGGCTGTGTGCGGTCTTTCGAGTTTGGAGTAGTCTGACCATGCATGTTAACGTATTTAGCTACCTCGGCTGGTTTGTGACATGTCAACAACAAATTGAAAATAAAAATCCACAGCCTGCTTCCAGTCAACCGACCGGGTCAGGAATGGAATGAATGAAGCCCCCATCTAGCGGCGAGGATATGAACTGTGCCGGCTGCCGAAGCCTGTCGCACTCTCCTGGGGCAATGATTAAATGAATGACAGATGCAATGAAATGATAGTGGAGAGTGTTGCTGGAATGAAATTGTGACAGGGAAAACCGGAGTACCCGGAGAAAAACCTGTCTGCCTCCGTTTTGCCCATCACAGATCTCACATGGAGTGACCGAGATTTGAACCACGGACCCAGCGGTGAGAGGCCGGCGTGCAGCCGCCTAAGCCACGGAGGCTCTATGTCAACAAATTTAAAAAATATATATTTTTTAATGTCAACAAATTAAAAAATGTATTTTAACTCACCTGATTCCATACCGGCCCCTGTTACTGTCACATGCATGATTACCAATATGCTTGATTCTATTTTCGGACTATTATATCTCGCTGCACCTGCTACATCACCCAAAAAGTGTGCAAATTCCTGTATCCTTGCTGCAGAACTGGTTCATGTGCGTCGAAATATCATGTTTTATACGTCTTCGGTTTGTATCATTAATGTGTGACTCTCCCACTATGCTAATTTCGTCCTGCCCCTGCACAAAAGACGCTATGAGCTTGGCAGACCACACGCATATGACAAAATGTTGGCTCTAGTGCGCCTAGTGTCCAGGCTCTGCGCTAAGTACTGAACGTACTGCAGTACCCGGTCAAATGGACAGTGCTTGTGCGACTAAGCGCTGCAGTGCTAGTGCGCTGTCGTGCTGCACTACTCAGAAATGGACCGAGTAGGGCTGCGCTCCGCCAGCACGAGTAATTTTCTCGCTAGCACTGCTTCACCTTGCCCATTGCACGGCCCTGCCTCCCCGATCGCACCTCCAGGCACATACGGTCAAAGGGGATGGTAATTGCCTCTTTCGAGCACTCAGTTTCCTGCTCCATAGAAATGAGGACCAGCATAAAGGACTCAGAACACAACTGGTCATGTATGTTATGGCACACTGGGACGAGTATACATATTTCCTCGCCGACGGTAATGATGCCTTATTCCCCAATAAATATGCATATGGGGATTATATGCATCGAAATGGCACCTACGCTGGAGCAACGGAGGTTACCGCTCTAGGCCATGTCCTTAAGACTAATATCCATGTCTATACACTGGACAAGATGGAACCCACTTTTTCCACAGTAGGCTATGACCAACATCTGTACCTTTTGTTCACGGGCAATCCGAATGCGGGTCATTACAGCCCTCTTACTATCAAATCGCCTCACACACCTCCACCCTCCGCCCCTCAGGTTGGAAAAGAGGACACTATAGGCACATTAACAACCGCCAATAAGATCACAACCCCTAAGGACGTTTCCACAACCAGCGTAGTTAAACTACCCGTGATACGCCCACCCACATTGATTCCACCCGCGGACCCAAGCGGCCCGACCACTAAACCAGGCGCGGCAAAGCCGGTGACTTGTATCGCTACTGGCGCGAATAAGTTACCTCCACAGAAAGCCGGCTGTAAACCCATAACCAATCACACACACCGGCCCTTTAGAACACTCCTGGCGAGGCCAGGATTCACACCCCGGGACAGCAAACATCATTCTAAATATTTATCCACTCACCGACAGCTCAAGAGAAAGCTTAGGACACTACACATGGCAAACGGGCATGACACAGCTGAAGTGCGACTCCCAGTTTCACGGGACTCAGCAAAGCGTGTCAGGTTCAGTGATCAGACCGCAACACCGCGTTTGCTCAACACAAGTAACAGACCGGCAGAACAAACAGTCTCGCAGGATGCGATAAATAACGATAAACATGATTCACCGTCCCCAGATCCCACAACACCGATCATTACATATACTCTTAACAACATGTATACTGCACAGGACGGACACAATATTACAGCCCTCTCTAGCCCGGCCAAAATTAACGGGTATCAAATTCAGATCTTACTAGATACGGGGTCAGCTATTTGCTGTGTCAGCAGTAAGTACATTAACGGCGAGCGCATACATAGGATGCCTCTCAACACTCGCCTTGTGGCTGCTAATTCCCAAACCATTTCATGCTTAGGCACTACTGACATACATCTCCAGATAGGTTCTTTCGAAACTAGCTACCCCATGTTTGTAATTCAGGACCTTTCCGTTCCGGGTATCATCGGCACGAACTTTCTTGCCAAATTCAAAGCGAACATTAGCTTTGTCACTAATGAAATACAATTAGTGAACGGGGACATTATCACTACACACCCGATATCATACGCCCGGAATACATACAATCCACGAGCGCAGCGGGTCCCGCGCGCGCACCAGGTCTCTCCGTTGGTTACTATATCTCCGCCAACAAACACAAATGCTAATACAGCCACGCCCGCCACTGGGGAAACTCAGTCACTAACACCAGAGCAAAACAGAAAGCTTGCAAACCTCTTAGAAGAATATAAGGATATTTTTGCACATTCCCTTGCCGACTTAGAAGTGACCGACTTAATTCACCACCGTGTTGAATTAACCAGTGATGCTCCGGTTCACCAGGCACCTTACAAGGTTAGCGCTAAGGAAAGACAAGCCGTAGAAACACAGATTCAGGAGATGTTGGAAGCCGGCATCATCCACCCTATTGTGTCCAACTATAGTGCCCCGGTAATCCTTACCCGTAAGCCCGATGGTTCGCATAGGTTTTGCACAGATTATCGACGCCTTAATAGACTAATTAAGAGTGGCAATTACCCGCTACCGCGCACAGACACTTATCTAGAGACCCTAAGCGGAGCTAAATATTTCTCGATAATGGACTGTTATTCCGGATTTTATTCGATCCCTGTCTATGAACCCGATAGACATAAGTTGTCATTTGTCACCGAAAACGGCCTCTTCGGTTATGTCGTACTTCCAATGGGTTTAAAGAATGCCAGTCAGACATTCCAAAAATTGGTAGATAAGGCATTCGCGGGCCTCAAATACCGCTCGGTATTAACTTATATAGACGACATAACAGTCTCCTCACAAACATTCGAAGAACACATCATACACTTGAACGAAGCTTTTGACAGGATTAGGCATGCTAAATTGAAGCTAAAGCCATCCAAATGTCAGTTTGCAAAAACGAAGGTCCACATTCTAGGTCACATTGTTAGCCGCGACGGCATCACACCTGACCCTGCCAAAGTCGCCTCCATCACCGACATTCCCATGCCGGAAAACATTAAACAGCTACGTTCTTATTTTGGGCTTCGCAAGTTATTACCGTCGTTTCATTCACGGATTTGCACAGATAGCTAACCCCCTAACCGAGCTTACACACGAGAAAACGCCCTTTATAGTCACAGAAATACATAGAGAGGCTTTCGATAAACTTAAACACTTACTCACTACACCGCCCCTGCTCCAAAATTTTCAGGAAGGTAGGCCCACTTTCGTACATGTGGATGCAAGCCAATTTGGCATCGGGGCAGCCCTGCTACAAGAGGCCGATGATGGCAAACAACACCCAATTACATATGCTAGCCGTAAACTTACACCGGTAGAAACCAGATATTCCGCGACCGAAAGAGAGATGCTCGCATTCTCTTGGGCCGTAAATTACTTCCGGACATATCTACACACATCAAAAAAAGTTTTGCATCACCTCGGTTCCAAGAGTTCCGGAACCTTTAAATACAAAGGGAATAGAGATCAACACAAACATCATTTCAGCTCGTTGTATTGCTCATGAGACCCACACATTGCATGTTGTACCATCATACAGCTAGACTTTCAGCATTTGTGGTCCAGATTGCAGTACACACCACTACCTCTAATACCCAGTAGCACGTCCTCTTGCATTGATGCATGCCTGTATTCGTCGTGGCATACTATCCACAAGTTCATCAAGACACTGTTGGTCCAAATTGTCCCACTCCTCGACGACAATTCGGCGTAAATCTCTCAGAGTGGTTGGTGGGTCAAGACGTCCATAAACAGCCCTTTTCAACATATCCCAGGCATGTTCGATAGGGTTCATGTCTGGCGAACATGCTGGCCACTGTAGTCGAGCGATGTCGTTATCTTGAAGGAACGCATTCACAAGATGTGCACGATGAGGTCGAGAATTGTCGTCCATGAAGACAAATGCCTCTCCAATATTCTGCCGATATGGTTGCACTATGGGTCGGAGGATGTCATTCAGGTATCGTAAAGCCGTTTCGGAGCCTTCCATGACCACCAGTGGCGTACGTCGGCCCCACATAATGCCACCCCAAAACATCAGGGAACCACCACCTTGCTGCACTCGCTGGACAGTGTGTCTAAGACGTTCAGCCTGACCAGGGTGCCTCCAAACACGTCTCCGACGATTGTCTGGTTGAAGGCATATGCGACACTCATCGGTGAAGAGAACGTGATGCCAATTCCGTGGGGTCCATTCAGCATGTTGTTGGGCCCATCTGTACCGCGCTGCATGGTGTCGGGGTTGCAAAGCTGGACCTCGCCATGGACGTCGGGAGTGAAGTTGCGCATCATGCAGCCTATTGCGCACAGTTTGAGTTGAAACACGACGTCCTGTGGCTGAACGAAACGCATTATTCAACATGGTGGCATTGCTGTCAGGGTTCCTCCGAGCGGCAATCCGTAAGTAGCGGTCATCCACTACAGTAGTAGCCCTTGGGCGGCCTGAGCGAGGCCTGTCATCGACAGTTCCTGTATCTCTGTACCTCCTCCATGTCCGAACAACATCGCTTTGTTTCACTCTGAGACGCCTGGAAACTTCCCTTGTTGAGAGCCCTTCTTGACACAAAGTAACAATGCGGACGCGATCGAACTGCGGTATTGACCTTCTAGGCATGGTAGAACTACAGACAACATGAGCAGCGTACCTTCGTCCTGGTGGAATGACTGGAACTGATCGGCTGTCGTACCCCCTCCGTCTAATAGGCCCTGCTCATGCATGGTTGTTTACATCTTTGAGCAGTTTTAGTGACATCTATGAACAGTCAAAGGGACTGTATCTTGGATACAATATACACAGTCAACGTCTATATGCCGGAGATCTGGGAACCGAGGTGATGCAAAACTTTTTTTGATGTGTGTATATGGTATCCACTTTACGGTAGTTACGGATCACGCCAGCCTTCTTTACTGGGATAAATTTAAAAATCCCAATTCCCGGTTTAACAGGTTCATATTTAAATTATATGACTACACATTTGAAGTTAAGCACAAGAAAGGCAAGGCACACCTTGATGCAGACGGTCTCTCGAGACTACCTGTACTCGACCCACCTGAAGAGGATGTCACTCATGCCTGGGACTCCTTACCCACATTTGCCGTCACACACATTGATACAAAACAAGAGCAATTAAACGATCCCCAGTTGGGACAAATTAGGATTGCCTTACATAATCGCGACCAGGTAGATAGTAAAACTGCCCGCTTGTCACGCAGATTTTTTATTGATAAGGACGATCTCCTTAGGTACAAATCCACGGCCACGCATGACGTCACTCCCGTTGCACTTCCCACTACACTCCGAAACCACTTGATGACGGAATATCACTGCCCACCTCTTAATGGCGCACACTTTGGAGTCCATAAAACATATTTGCGCATTCGCAATAAGTACTATTGGGAAAACATGAAAAATGACATCACCGAGTTCATTAAATCTTGTCACACATGCCAGAGGTACAAACACCGACCTGGTAACCCCCATGGCTTACTCCACCCCATCCCCGTAGGTGAACTTTTCCACCGCATAGGCATCGACGTAAAGGGTCCAATTACAACCTCAGACAAAGGTAACAAATACATACTGGTAGCAACCGAATACCTTACCCGATACATTATCACCAAAGCGGTCCCAAAAGCTAGCGCACACCAAATCGCAGAGTTCCTCATGGAAATCATTACCAAGTATGGTATTTTCCACACATTATTATCCGACAGAGGAACAGTTTTCACATCTAATGTCATTACACAGCTCCTTAACTTACTTCACATAAGAACATATACAACCACTAGTTTCAGCCCTCAGACGAATGGATTAAGTGAAGCTATGAACAAAATCCTTGGCGGCGCGATAGCTCGTTTTACCAACGACAAGGGAACTGACTGGGATAATTACCTCCCAGCAGTAACATTTAGTTACAACACATCCGTGTCGCAGGCGACCAAACACACCCCGCACTTTCTTTTACACGGATACCATCCGCGCAGTCCGATCGACAACATTTACATCCCACAGGATACACTCCCTAGCAACGCTGAAAGGTTGCAATATTTGTGCACAGCCCGTGATACCGCGCGACATAATATCCGCACTTCACAAAACAGGCAGAAACTCACATATGATAAAACTCACAAACACCAGGAATACAAACCCGGACAGCTCATTATATGGTCACCCACTCGCATTAAAAACGTGTCAGAATTTCTTATCCCAAAATGGACAGGTCCGTTCAGAATCCAGAGGAAAATTTCGGACCTAAACTACCTCGTCAACATTCGGCACAACCACAAAATTATTAAGGATACGGTTCATGTACGGCGAATGAAGCCCTACCATTCCCGGAAAACCACCCCCACACCTCAACCCTCCGTGGCTAAGAAACGAAAGCGTTAGGTCACCAGCATAAGGCATTAAAATATATTTCTAACACACATAGCTCAAACCCAGGACCATATGAGTCAAACAAACGCCCTATGCGCTATGGCTCATAGTAGCCATGCTCACAACTAGCAGTCACTGACAGTTCCCCACAGTGCATAAATAAGAAGCTTAATTATAAGTTTGCATGTTTAGTTATAATGATATAATAATGTATACCAGGGGATATTTTTTATGTGTCATGTCTTTCTAGGATCATGAATTCTCTTCGCACACACTAGTTTAAGAAAGGTCAAGGCTAGATATTTATTTAGTAGTCACATGTACATCATATTCCCCTTAAGTCCCCATGAACACGTTACGCCAAATAAGCATTGGCAATAGCGCCAATTGCACTATGGCATCTAGTAGCCTCAGTCTGAAATAGAGGTCAACACCAATCCCGGTTTGGCTCCACACTATAAATAGTCTTCAATTACAGGATACCAATTAACAAATGCCAATTTAACATTATTAATAGTAGTTCCACACTTATAATATGTACAATGCAGAAATGTCTTTACTGGTAATATATTGTAGACAACGCATTGCGTAAGTTACACACATTCAGCAAGCGAGGTCAATTCTCTCTTGCAACACATGGAAGTAACAAGAGCCGTTACGCTCAGTCAGCAATACACGATCCATACATGGTAACAACTGTTTGCGAAAAGTCACGTAGATCGCCACGCGCCTACATAGCCATGCGTAACATGGGTCATTTACACAACTGGAGTGCACATAGCAAACCACGGAAAGACTCCTTTACCATAGGAAGCTATCTAAATATTTTATATTCATACCATCCTATGCAGAACGCACATTTTCACCAACTTAATCGCACATAGATTTCCATACACGGTCACGAGCATTAGGCGACCGACTAAAGATCAAATCACCTTTCACAAGGAACGATACATTAGCGCACCCTTCCCATACAGCGGTAGTCACAACGCACAAGTGATAAGCACCGATACATAACTTAATTATTTACGTATATACCTTCGGTAGCGACCGATAACAAATTCGAACACAATAACCAGATGTATTAAGTGGTAGGTGAACGCATACATCTCACACAACACTAGAGGGATTAACAGTCCCATGGTTAATGCCCACATTTAGGAAAATAGTACATAAAATTTTTACTTGCACAACTTTAGAAAGTGCACGGATTCCAACAGTCACCCCATATTAAGGCGGGATGACAGGCCGATACAATACATTATCACCGAGTAGACCACTAAGTTTATACATATGGCCAAGCATAATACATTACTGAATATACAATACAATTTATCTAGCGAACACCATTACCCCAGCGGTAGCGAAAGCAAATACAGAGTTACAGACAACACAATAACACAGGTTAGCGGCGTTCCCTACAGGCCAAAGCGGATTAACACTCATGACAGGGTATAGCGACATTCAATATAATTCCTCACGCAATCGCACTATTACACAGGTGGATTACTACCACTACAGCCAGTAGGATTTGACACAATCACACAGGTTATCATACCGTCACAGCGTCAGCCTATATAGGTCAGCTGAACAAACAGTTAGGAAACACTGGGAATATGGTTAACTTATACTTACGCAAATTACATATCCCATACACTGCAATCCAAGAGACATTCTTTAATACAAATCAATCACTTCACATACTAAGTACTGCAAACTGCACATAGACAGTGAGTCGCGCTCTGAAAACAATGCCGGATGCGAGAACTGCGCACACAGCTTCTCGACACACGAGACGCCGGAACTCCAAGGCTCACACGTTATATACAGCACTCATGACGTTATCACATACTCCTTTTCATATATTTTTTCTCCTTGCAGGGGATCTTTAAATTATATTTCTAGTTAACAGTGGCATTGACCACCAAGTACCGTCATAAAGACAGACAGAATGAACAGTTTTCCCACGAGGCGAATTTCATATTAGCCGACGGAATAGGAAATTCATTTACATTACAATTATAATTATAATCATCTCATCCAAGCCGACGACCGATTGGACTCCTAGAAATATCTAGGGGATTGGGGTATACGTCTAACAGTCGACGTAGGAAACTATTTATCATCCTTACGCTAAGTACAAACTGTTCATAATGATCTGCTATATGGCGACATGATCTTCGATAAACAATTCACGAAATAATTTCATAAGTGCCACAAGGCTCCAATGGGACCACAAGTCCTTAGGCTATATAGATCCCCTTTAATTCACATCTACACAGTAGATACACACTTATCGTTAAAATCATAAGTTGGCCACATTAAAATAACATATTTTCGTTTTGAGGCAACGTGACACGACATGGCACATACCAATATATATCTCCATTAGTATCACAGTAACGCCATGGCCCATAAATGTCCTAGAGTAGACCCAGGCGTGTGAAGCCCAGGGCAGGTTAAGTCCTACCTTCCTAGATCAGCACTCTGGGATGTATATCAGCCATGAGCGCATAGATATAAATATATTCGGTACCCAATACGTTGATGGTCCATAGCACGGTCGACTCTAGATAGGTCGGAAGGCTGAGACTTGGCAACATGTTCATCAGTCATAGGCCTACGCTTGTCAGGCGGCAACACGAAGGAAACGTTCAGTCTTTGGTTCAGTCTGAAAGGTGTTCTCGTTTATCTCACAGGGATATTTCCTTCTATATTTTGTTTCTTATGCTTTGTACGTTCATACGCTTTATAGTAGCGTTCATACTATCCTTCCAAGTGAGATTTTAACTGTAATCCCTAATCGAGGACACACTGACGAGTGTGCTTGTACGGTACATGTAATTATCACACGTACTTCATGTTTTAAACTTTGATTTTCCAGGAATGTTTCGGCACAGTAACAATGCCAGATAAATGTTTTGTCCCCAGCTGTAACTTTCAGTTATTGCCAATGTATTGCTAAAGAATTATTCACAGGCTAGGAATGATGCTGTTGATGTCAGCAAACTTGGTTATGGGAATAGAAAGTTGCAGACACTTGAGGAAGGAAACATAAGTAATCTGATATATTTATGAAATACCAGCACAACAGAGTATTTCTATAGTGGTAGTAAATTATCTACATACGGTACATGTGTGGCGGAATTTAGGGTTTATAGGCCTACAGTGTAAAGATGTTACGGGAGATAGCCTACATTTTTGCACCACATAACCCTCAATTGCATCTACTTCCTCCATATTATTATTATAATACCGGCAATGTTTTTATTACCGTACTTCAGAGTAGTAAAATACGAATAGAAGCATAAAAGAATTTTCTTTATTTTGCTTAACACATTTATGTTGGTAAATTATTTCCGTGTCATTCACGCCTAATGCCAGCTGCTTGGCTCTTATAACAACTTTTCACGATCATATGTACGCTATTCATTTATTTCCGATTGTAACACTGGTCATACGTAAATAATAAAAATAAATAAACAGATGTCTTACTAAACTTTGTGTCCAATATTAATTCCGTAGTTTTTGTCGCCTCCCTTCCCAGCAAACAGCTGTTCAGGCGCTCGAGACGAAGTATGACTGACAACAACCGTAGCTACAGTGTTGTCAGGTCGAACCTTCCGACCTTTCTAGAGTCGACCATGTCCATAGCTGTTCTGCGTGTCCCTAAGGCGCAATTAAGTCAAGAGCAGGTTAAATCCTACCCTCCTAGGCCCACGATAAAGAATAAGTATCGACCATGGACATAGACATGCCGAATTTTATAGATAACGATTAACAAAGGCCCAATGATTGTATTTAATATAAAAACTAAATATCCACTTGATGCCACAAACATAAGATCCGCAATAGGAATATATCATCTCAACATCAACACATTCAGTTATGGGAATACAGTACAGTATATAGATCTCACTTGCATACAGCAGAATGCCAGGTAAATGTAGCCCATTATGCTACTACACGGACAGTCCAACATTACGGAATACAACATTCACTATGAATATACATATTACTACACCCCGTATTATTTGTTCATTTTCCCGAAGTAAGCGGGAGTAAACCACGGAAACACTTTTCCTACAGGGTGACACCCAACATTGCTACACCCACATGGAATCACTACATGCGTCCACACATTCACAGTACAGTATAATACAATTTGTAAATTAGGTACAGAAAAACTAAATGTTTTTTTTAAATATACACCATCTTGCATTTTCCCGAAGTAAGCGGAAGTAAACCACAGAAACACTTGTCTACAGAGTGACACCCAGAATTTTTACAGCCACATGGAGTCGCCCGATGCATCCATATATTCACAATACATTCCAACATACTCCATAAATTGTATACAAGAAGCACAGTATTTCTATATATATCATTTGCCACATTTGAGTACGCTATGATGACAGCGTAATCCCACCGATGTTCCCCACCAGAAGAAAATGCTTTATTTCCCGATAAAAAGACGGGAAATCACTAGCTTATACCCAGGTTATATAATACACAGGCTGAATAGCATGCGACAATGCATACATGACAACTACTCCATTCGACACCTAACACGTGCTCATGACAGTTCATCTACTGTATAACAACAAAGAGCCATGCTATAAACCCACTCTTAGAGCTCAGGTCCAATCAGCGTAGCGCCCCGTTAACATGACCTACAGCAGTACGCCAGCCAATAAACACTTTAAGCCCCGCCTTACAGTAGCCGATATCTGATACCTTCCGTACACCTAAGTTATCACAAGCCACACCTATCACGTGACAAGTAAATCGCCGGCAGCCATCATTAATATACTCTAGCGCGCTGAATTCAAATGACAGTGAGGGCGAGACATATGATTTTCGGAGTATATCATACCCACCAGGGTAACCAAATATTTTTCTTTTAGCTCACACCCTTCATCCCTCACTACTTAACACCGGGACAGCATATTTCATGGCAAGAAGCCATTGTTATCGGTGATATACACATAGCGTCTCGTCACACAAATACACCTTATTTTATCTTTCATCGGGCTTTAGTAAACATTTGCCCTCACATACACCCTTATATGGACACACCCTCCGACACACGCAAACACGGGCATGTCTCCGTGACCATACCAATAAATAGATCTACTTCCCAATTAGGAGGTTTTAATTTATTTTAATCGTGGTACAGCGATATTGGACAAAATATTTTCTTCCAGAACCGGACGAGCAAACTCATCTACAGCGATAGCGCATTAATATCCCCCCCCCCCCCGCGCATTTTACCCCTCTTGAACTCCACAATTAAAATACCACATTTAGTGGAATTTCTAGCCCCGTTTACCACATAGATGGCATTTACATATACCATCCCCCCAAATCCTAGAATGGCAATACACACTTATGGATCCCCCACATTTCCACAGGGCGGATAGAATATGATTGCAGTAATAAGCCCCCCTATTGGCAACTCAAACTAACACTTGGGGCGCTGCGGTCGGTCTGGATAAGTAGGGTTTAAAATACTCAATAACACGCGTTTGATATGGAACACTTTTTATTTTTCGGTTATAATCAGTAAATGTGGTCTCTAAAGTAATGACAGTGTTATTTTTAATTGTATATATGTATAACTGTGCGATACACGTGATCTAATTTGTGTGTTCCACTGGATTTTTTGGTGTCATTTGCATATTATCAAGCATCAGTTTTTATGGTTGATGTAGATCAGCTGATTCAAATTTACACAGGGCTACACTTCGGACATTATTTCGGTACTATTATGCGCAATATAATGTAAATGTCGATCCTGAGTCAACGCCGAGGACATTCAAATAGAGAAATACGGTACATAAACAAATAAATAACACACCGAAGCTGTGCTACTTTTATCATTCCGAGACTAGCATCCACGCAAACCAGACGCCACTGTTCCAAGCTCCGACTTATATCGTGAATTGATGTCAAACTGATGATCCGCCAGCCTTTCCGCCAAGCCTACATCTCGTAATCGCTAAGTTCTTCGATACTCGAGCTATACCACTACGAGTCATATAGGCCTAATTTGCAACCCCGTGGGCACTGTATAATGAGTGATTCCGCTACCATTTAAATATTCAACACCAAACCCACCTTTTAATCATCCAAATCAAGCAATTCCTGTCGCCCCACGAGTTTTAATACAAGTTAAACTCATCCCTTCTCCCTACCAAGCAGCCAATAATTAATTAATCAAGGAACTTCAATCTTACCAGCGCGCCCATCGTGACAGCTGTTCTTAAACTGAATAACCTTCCCTGGCTTTACGTCGCAGGTCTTCTGTCTGTCTACTCGACAAGTGTTAGATCCTTCCCGGGGTGGAAAGGTATTATTATTAGGTATTAGGTATTATTAGGTATCATCACATTTCGGCTATTGCTATTTGCATCTTTTGGAAAGTGATGAAAACGTATATCCGCAGCCCTCTTATACATCGACTTACAGCCGTAAACTGAGCAATACACTTTGCTTTTACTCATTTTTCACTCTATCAACGAGTAAAACTTATTACTTATGTATAAAGACACGAACAATTTACCACGATCTGTTTACCAATACAAGAAACCATATACAAACAGTCACCACGTGACAAATGTACCCTACTTGGTAAGTTTCTCATTTTTACCGCTAGATGTCATATCAGATAGCTGGAGTTGCCAATAGGAAGGACTTAGGCCACACATCGCGCACAGAAATGTAACCTGCTTTAGAATATATATTTATATAAGACAGAATCTCTAAGTTAAGGGATTAAATTATTTAATAATCCTAGATGACCAGTTTTAGAATATAGGCTTCATAGTATATAAGTTTAGAGTATATATTTTACAAGTGCAGACAGCAGTCTATTATCATTATGGCCACATATGCCATATATTGCGACTAGTGCATCAAAGCTTAATAGCACACCTCCCTTCCACTATACATTATTTAACACTATACAATTACACACTTGTACAATTGTTCCCTCTTAATGCACGGCACTTGGTAATCATGCAATTACCAGGGTGTACGACATGCTATATCGCTCATGGCTAAATGTTAATCAGCATTCGGAACTTTAAAGTTAACAGCTTAGCGTCCCAGGCATCACCTGCTAACACTAATGCATGAATTGTTTTATTTTTCTAACCAGCATTTTTACCTTGCATGCCACTTAAGAGCATAAATGCCACCCTACCTCCTTCAGTACGGTATCTAACAACCACACTGAACACCCAGTTCCTAACCAATGAAATCCTCACCCACACCGGTCGAGAGATCCTGCCACTTAACGTTTCCCGACATCCCCATAGGACCACGATTCCTTAAATCTATCGCACCATCCATTTACCCGCTACTTACAAATTCTAACATGGTTACAACTTCCCATTAACAAGGGAATACCCTTCCAAATCCTTAACTTACCCACTAACATGTGAGAGGGAATTATACGCAGCTGAAGAAACAGCTAGATATCCGACATCCAGGCGCAACGAAAGTGCACTGTGTCACCACAGTCATCCCCCCCCCCCCACGAATAACTAGAACACCCCACACAACACAATAACGCTTGACACTATCTTTTAATGGTTTGTGCACGAAGGTGCACTATGATGGATGTGACCCTATTTTCCAGGGGAAAATAGGTATTGGTAAGTTGTACCCAGGACCTGACATGATAGGACTTCGACGTTGACGACCGACGGGAGGTCATAGTGGTGACGTGTTAGGGAGGGCAAGCGCCCGAGTTCGAGGATGTACCTAGCCTGTCTCCCCTAGCACGGGGTCCGTTATACCCATTTTTTTATGCCCTAACGTCGTCTAAGCTATACCTGCGGATGGAGGCTTGATGGTTCGTTGAGGGAATTAACTACCCCCACATCGGACAGGATACATCCTCCTTCCCAAGACGACCCACTTGACTTGACGTTAGTTAGCCTGTAAGATAAGTAAATGCTCCATAGCGGGGGCCAATCCTGCAGCGGCAGGTGAAGATGAATAACAATGAATAATACTGAATAATGATGAAATGGAATAACGAATTAAGGGCATAATGAAATAAGGAAATAAGGAAATAGTGAAAGAATGTAATAATGAGATGGTATAATGAAATAACGGAATAATGAAATAAGGAAGGAATGAAATATTGAAATAATGAAATGAAATAATGAATATATGATCCCCCGGTCCGAGGTATCTAACACCGATGTTCTCCTCTGTTGATACCCCCGGAGGGTATCACCTATGATACTTGAGACTTAAAATATACGACGAACCTACGGTTCTCTCCCTGGCCGAGGTTACAACTACCGTTGAGCGCTCTGGTTGTGCCCCAGGGGGAGGAATATATTGATATTGCCTGTATGGCAATATATATAAGCGCCGAATGCGGTCTTACGCAGATGCGTAAGCCCGATTGGAACTGTCCATACCGTTCACGTGAGTGTCCTTCAATGGAAGGGCCGATAGCATAAAGAAATACTAAGGTATAGACAATAATGAATAAAGGATGAAGTAGCACAAAGATATAGGAGATTGATGAATAGGAATAAAATAACGCAGAGGTATAGGAAATAATAAGCAAGGAATATAGATATACCAAGGTGTTGAAAATAATGAATAAAGAATGAAGTAGCACAAAGGTATAGAAAAATGATGAATAAGAATGAAATAACGCGAAGGTATAGGAAATAACGAATGAAGCATTAAGAAATTCAAAGATGTAGGCAATAATGAATAAAGAAGGAAGTAGCAAAACGATATAGGAAAATGATGCATAAGAATAAGGAAATGCGAAGGTATAGGAAATAAGGACTAATGAATAAAACAAACATGAAGGTATATGAAAGTATAAAGTAACAAATGGCCAGTATTTATTTTAGGTCTATATTTTATGCTTATATTTATGTATTAATTTTTCAGCGCAGGTTGAAAACCTGAGGCGCCGAATCCCGTCACAGCGCACATAGTGGTGCATACTTTGCGCATATGCATCGGGAGTAGCTCCATTTTGGGCACTCGCCGAGATACCCGATCACAGTGAAATAACATGATATATTTTCAGGATGACATGTTTTTTTTTTTTGTATACATCCACAGATTCACCCCACAGATGCCGAGGGTGGACACCCTATATTGTAATTTTATGTATCTTTTTGTCCCAACAGATGGCGACATGATATATCCAATAATATATGTATTTTTTACTGCACAAATTTCCCTCCCCCACATTTCACACTCACACGGCCAATACACAATCCCCCCCCCCACACACATGATATATGTTTCCAGGTGTACATCCGATCCACGGTGGAGATATACCTGTGGGATATCCCCCCACTGGAGGTCGGATCAACGATAACAATTTGCCACCTGCAATGAGAGGTGCACTACGGCCACACAGCTCGCGCCTATTAATGTGAAGGACGAGTTGTGCTGCCAAGATGACTTCGCTTTCCCACAGGGAGCGAGTCATACTATAGACATGTAATTACATAGCCTGCAGGTCTTAAATAGTAGTTTACACATAGATATTAAATAAGAGTGCACTCAAGGTAGTATTATAATTGACAGAGTATGGTATTTTCTTAGATGCGAGCATACAATAGTATTATAGTTGCACAAATTGGGTATTATTAGGATATTGTTATAATTAATAGAGTTTAATAGTGTTCCAAATGACTAAATACGGTATTGTTATGGTAAGATTATTGCTGCGGAAGTATGAAGTTATTATGATCGATTGTATACACATTGTTTTTCCTTTCTGTTCTTTTAAACTCCCTGTTGTACAAATGTCGCATTTCTTCCCCACAATAAAACATTTATAACTATATTCCCTTAAACTACACCCTGCGACATTTCTTTGATTCTTTCTCTCCACCCTATCTCTTTTATACACATGTAGGGCACTCGAGGGCAGTTTTTCATCCGCACCGGAGGTACGTTGATTGTATATCCTCCCCCCACCCCTTGGATGTTTTTTTCCTCTCGTTGTGTTCCTGCACCCCTTTAGTTGAATTGGCCATGATATATGTTTTATTGTTTAATAATTTGTTATACATTCCAATAGGGACACATGTTGTATCCCACCAGTATAATCATGGTATCGTCAGAATGAATATTACCAGAGCATATATTAGATTATGAAATCAAGGTATAATCACATCCTAATGGGCCAAAAATGTGTAAGACTACTTTTTCACACGAAACAAATACACTTTATCTGGACATTACAGCATGCTTTCTGTCAGCTACACACTCATTCTTTTTAAATTTTATTATATAAATCCATCGATAATCCGAGCCTCCGTGGCTCAGGCGGCAGCACGCCGGCCTCTCACCGCTGGGCCCGTGGTTCAAATCCCGGTCACTCCATGTGAGATCTGTGCTGGACAGAACGGAGGCAGACAGGTTTTTCTCCGGGTACTCCGGTTTTCCCTGTCACAATTTCATTCCAGCAACACTCTCCACTATCATTTCATTTCATCTGTCATTCATTTAATCATTGCCCCAGAGGAGTGCGTCAGGCTTCGGCAGCCGGCACAGTTCATATCCTCGCCGCTAGATTGGGGGCTTCATTCATTCCATTCCTGACCCGGTCGGAGACTGGAAGCAGGCTGTGGATTTTCATCGATAATCCACCATTTATCCTTATCCAATTTCACTTGACAAAATATTCATCCTTATTAAGATTATTTATCTCAATATTTCTTATTAACATATTTGTGGGATTCCTTTCAACTTAATTTTACCTCAATTTAATACTTCAACTTTCCATTTTAACATTCAATACTTATGCCACATTTACCATACTTATATATCACTGTACTCCAGCATCTGGAGAACGTTCAAACTTCATCATTATATTACTCATTTAATTACCACATCCATCTAGTGTAACCCTGATTTCATTTCATTACAGTATTTAAATCCTTTAATCCACATCCCATATAATTAATCCTGCCATTTAACTCACCTATTCTTTCAAATTCCTAATCAAAATCTTTGTGTTGTGTAAAATATTCTACAGTGTATTTTGTAGCTTCAGAAAGTATGTGATTATTCATTTAAGTTCTATCAACTCAATGAAAATGAAAATCCACATCCTGCTTCCAGTCTCCGACCGGGTCAGGAATGGAATGGATGAAGCCCCTATCTAGCGGCGAGGATATGAAATGTGCCGGCTGCCGAAGCCTGTCACACTCCTCTGGGCAATGAATAAATGAATGGCAGATGAAATGAAATGATAGTGGAGAGTTGGTATATTGGCTTTCACGGCCGGTGAATTAAAACTCGGCAATTCTTCTAGGTTTGTGCCGTGTCTTGTGTGGGGTTTCGCCTAGGACACCAAGCTAGGCTCATCGGCGGGCTCTTGGTGTCCCGCCCGGACCCCCACAGGAGTGACGAACTGCGCGCCACCTCCCTTTATATAAGGTGCAACTGCACCACTTGACTACGAGAACTAAAAGTTCAAGCAGCCTTAACCTCCCTATGAAGGCTTCCAAAAAGATGGTATATTGGCTTTCACGGCCGGTGAATTAAAACTCAGCAATTCTTCTAGGTTTGTGCCGTGTCTTGTGTGGGGTTTCGCCTAGGACACCAAGCTAGGCTCATCGACGGGCTCTTGGTGTCACCGCCCGGACCCCCACAGGAGTGACGAACTGCGCGCCACCTCCCTTTATATAAGGTGCAACTGCACCACTTGACTACGAGAACTAAAAGTTCAAGCAGCCTTAACCTCCCTATGAAGGCTTCCAAAAAGATGGTATATTGGCTTTGACGGCCGGTGAATTAAAACTCAGCAATTCTTCTAGGTTTGTGCCGTGTCTTGTGTGGGGTTTTGCCTAGGACACCAAGCTAGGCTCATCGGCGGGCTCTTGGTGTCCCCGCCCGGATCCCCACAGGAGTGACGAACTGCGCGACACCTCCCTTTATATAAGGTGCAACTGCACCACTTGACTACGAGAACTAAAAGTTCAAGCAGCCTTAACCTCCCTATGAAGGCTTCCAAAAAGATGGTATATTGGCTTTCACGGCCGGTGAATTAAAACTCAGCAATTCTTCTAGGTTTGTGCCGTGTCTTGTGTGGGGTTTCGCCTAGGACACCAAGCTAGGCTCATCGGCGGGCTCTTGGTGTCCCCGCCCGGACCCCCACAGGAGTGACGAACTGCGCGCCACCTCCCTTTATATAAGGTGCAACTGCACCACTTGACTACGAGAACTAAAAGTTCAAGCAGCCTTAACCTCCCTATGAAGGCTTCCAAAAAGATGGTATATTGGCTTTGACGGCCGGTGAATTAAAACTCAGCAATTCTTCTAGGTTTTGTGCCGTGTCTTGTGTGGGGTTTCGCCTAGGACACCAAGCTAGGCTCATCGGCGGGCTCTTGGTGTCACCCACCCGGACCCCCACAGGAGTGACGAACTGCGCGCCACCTCCCTTTATATAAGGTGCAACTGCACCACTTGACTACGAGAAACTAAAAGTTCAAGCAGCCTTAACCTCCCTATGAAGGCTTCCAAAAAGATGGTATATTTGGCTTTCACGGCCGGTGAATTAAAACTCAGCAATTCTTCTAGGTTTGGTGCCGTGTCTTGTGTGGGGTTTCGCCTAGGACACCAAGCTAGGCTCATCGGCGGGCTCTTGGTGTCCCCCGCCCGGGACCCCCACAGG